>VYZT01030577.1:0-14990 GCA_013400735.1 Pomatostomus ruficeps | reverse complement strand
CAGCCCCCGCCCGCATCCCCAGGCTACCGGCCCTCCCTCGGGAAGCCGCCCTCCGCTCCCCTCCCCTCCCGGCGGAGCGCGGCGCCCGGGCGGCTCGGCAGCGCTGTCCGAGGCGGGACGTCAGCCCCACGCCCGCCGCCTCGCCCTCCTTCCCTCAGACCCAGCCCTCCCGCCGCTCCTGCCGCGTCCCCGCCCGGCCCGGGATGCAAAGGCGAGGGGCTGCCGGAGAGAACCCGAACTGGGCTCTGAGCAGGTCTCGCCTTCCCCGCTGCCATCAGCGGACCGGCTGCCCAGCCTGTGCTCGATTTTATTTTAATTTCAGGGGGTTTATGGGGCGGTTGGGTTGATTTTTTTTGGTTTGGTTTTTTTCCCCCCCAGATCTTGAAGCTCAGCAATGTCTTAAACGGATTACACGGAGGAGGGGTTGAAGCTGAAAACCTCATTCATCCTCACGACGGTCCTATTCATTGCTGAAATAGGTGTAGCGTAGGAGCCGGTAAGATCCTCCCCCAGCCCCACTCGTATTTTGGGGATCTCTTCCAGCTTTCCTCCCTTGAATAGTGGGAATGGGAGGAGGGGGTCTTCTGCTCTTGAGCTGACAGAAGCACAATCATAAATCACCTACCTTGTTTGTCCTTCTGTCCTTTGGTCATAGAGGGGCTCCAGCCAACTGTGTGGTCTCACGTACCGTTGCTCCCGCTGAATAGTTTCCAAGTTTGAGGTAAAAGAACAAATCGCACTTTTCAGAGACTTGTTGAGACGCTCCGAAATAAAAAATAATTAAAAATGAAAATAATAAAAAAATCGTGTAAGGCTATTCAGTCCTACTCATTTTCTCCCACGTGTTTTCACAATTACCACGTATTTGTCTTTCTCTGCTTCAGTTTCTAGCTCAAAGTTGTGGGATTTTTTCCCCAAATAATAGTAATAATAATAATAATAATTAAAAAAGTCAGAAATAATAAATTAGGAGTTAGTTTCTCGTGGTCGAAGCTGAAGATCTTATTTCAAACCCGGCTAGCCAGGAGTCTGGAGAAGTTGCAAGGCAGCGTCTGAAAGTTTGAGAGATCAGCATCAGATAAAGTCTCTTTGGTGATACCTTGCTGCCCGAGTAACTGTTTCAATGAGGTTTCTGAGCAGCAGCAGCAGCAAACGGGTAATATTTTCCAGACGTCTTTTTCTTTCCTGCTGCTGCTTTTCTGCCTCTTCCACGTTATGGGGTCTTTTAACAAGGGAGGCTTGACTTAATAGGCGGAGGATGGGAAGAAGGAGGGAACTCCTGTAAGGAGGAAAAAACCCAACCCTCCCAATTGCAATGATCTCAGCCAAGGACCAGTTCAGCGCCAGGAATTTAATTAGCCAAGTTGCAAATTTTTTCAGAGAAATACAATACACATATGTTGCCACCAACTGGTTTCCTCTTCATGCCCGGCAGTTGGGGGAACCCCCCACTTTCCCCACTCCCTGGATTCTTGAGCTTGGGGTGTGGGATTTGTCCCTCCCACAGCCACTATTCGGCTGGGACAGTTTTTGCTGCTAGTGGTTTTTATTAATAAGGGAATTGCCTCTATGAATGGATGAACTTTGCAGTTTTCAATCCTGCTTTACCCATTCACTCTCGGGAAGATCTGTTGTAGTAAATACCCAAGGAAGCTCCCACTGACATTCCTACTCATGCCTCTTGTGTTAAAACAAGTCGAGAAACATGTTAGGCCATTTAAAAATTGGAAAATTGTGGTGTGGGCTTTGTTTTGGTGTTTTCGATTGGTTTGGTTTTGGTTTTGGTTGGGTTTGGGGTGTTTTTTTTGTTCTTGTTTCGTTATAAATCAGAAGTGTTAATTCTGTCGATGGTTCCCGGATAGCCAGGGACACCAGCAGCTCACAGCACACCCCATTGCCACTTGCCGGCAGCTTTCACTCGCTCCTTGTGACTCCGCTCTGCCTCCAAGGCGGGTTTCCCCACTTTCGAGTCCCCGTTTCCACGGCAAATGACACAAAAAAGGCACTGGGTGGCACTGTTGAGGCAGCGGAGGGCGCGGGGCCGGAGCCCCAGCGCGGGGCTCGGAGCGGGGCCGGGCTGGCGCTGCCGCGTCCGCCGTGTCCTGGCGGGGACCCGCGGGGGAGGACGGCGGGGATCAGCTTCCCCTTCCCCCATGCTGTTTGCTCAAGGACCGCAGAGCTCGCCGCTTTGGGGCGTTGAGCCCACAGAGGGAACCGTATCCAGACACCGTTGGGAAATCCGGAGATGACTCTTTGCCGAGTTATCGCCCGTCGTTACCTTCTGGTGTGGGAAGACTCCAGAGCGCGCTGGGGGCTTCTGGTGCTCAGTAAATGGTTTAAAGTCCGTGGTTACCTAGGCTGGAGATTTTTTGGGTACCTACCTTGGGGAAGTGGTTACATTTACAGATGCGTTCAGTCACTGCCATGGGGAGAGCGGCTTTAGGATGTGCATTGAAGCTGAGCTACTTGAACGATCAAACTGTCTCAAATAACAAATCTGATGACAATTTAAGCCAGAGTTTTGTGGGCAGTTTTAACCTGGCATTGCCAGGGAAAGCAACTGTTTCACCCTCCTCCTCACTGTCCCTTTTCCTGTGTCAGAACTGTCCTAGGTTAGAAATTAGTTGTTTGGGTAGAGGGAACAGCAGTAAAGTAAGAAATAACTTGGGCTGGATGAAGGCAAAACAACTGCTTTGACAACAATCTGGCTTTTGATGGTTTAGAGTGTCCTTGGAAGTAGAGCTTGACTTAGCAACCATAGAGTCTATCAGGGCTTTCAGGTATTCCTCCTCTGAGACCTTCCTCTCTAGGCAGCTCCATTCCCATACTGCAACCACCTCCAAATCTTTGCCACAAAACCTTTAATTACAGAGCCCTGCACATCTGTCTCATCAGGCAAGGGACATACATTCCTGCTGCAAACAGGGAGAGAGGGCAGAGGGGTGTCAAGAGGGCTACTTGATGCCCCTCTCCACAGGAGCCATCCTACTAGCCAAGTATCTGGTGTAAGCCAGGCTTATAACATGATCAAAGAATCAGAGAGTGTTCAGGGTTGGAGTGGACCTTGAAGATCAGCTAGTCCTACCCTGTGCTGCCATGGGCAGGGACACCTTCCACTAGATGAGGTTGCCCAGAGCCCCATCCAACCTGGCTTTGAACACTGACAGGGTTGTGGCAGCTGCAATGTCCATGGGCAACTTGTTCCAGTGCCTCACCCTCACAGTGAAAAATTTCTTTCTAATATGTAAACTAAATCTCCCTTTTTTCAATTTGTACCAATTACTCCTTGTCCTATCACTCCAGTTCCTGATGAATGATGTTTGTCATTTAGCCAGGCAAGGGGCTACCTCAGCAAGCTCTGCTACTGTTGTACACATAACCAAGTCCTTGATGTCTGTCTGAGTCCTAAAGTGTGATTTCCTGGCATCAGACTTTCTCTGGCACTGTCAGAGGCAAGAGAGGATTAACTTGTAACACAGGTGTCCCTACCCATGGCTACTCTCAACACTGTGTCTTGGGGAGCTGTTGCTGCCAGCCTCGTTTGTGTTCCTTGGGCACTTGGTAGCCTTGTCTTGATTCAGGGATATGTATGTCCTGCACAGTAGGCTTCACATCCAGGATAATTTCTGAGATGAGGTTTCAGGGGGAGGGTGGGTATGTTTGGTTTGGTTAATAACTAAATGTTACAGATTAATTTTTTCAAGTGAGCATTTGTTATAAATGAAATAGCTTTTTGTTTGTTTGTTTTTTGGTTTTTCATATTCCACCTTTTAATAGGTAAATTTGAAGACTGCACATCTCCTCTACTGATGAATGTATATTACTGTGGAAATACACAGTATCCTATTGGTTTAATCCCATGCTCCTTAGGTTTGAACAGGGATCGAGACAGTAGGTGAGGCACAAATCTTTGTGCAGCAATAGCAGCACTTAAATCACACCAAAACTTTGCTTTAGAAAATGACATAATGGGAATGGTGAGTCTGTCATGTCCATAGCTATTTCCTTCTCAGCCATAGCTCATGTTGTGTGATCATGCTGTCAGAGCAAGCGGGATAAGGGAGGTCAGGAAGTTAGGTTTGCCTACCAGGAAGGAATTAAAAGTAGGAGGATATGATTAATGCCAATCCCTGCAATGCTATATAAACCAGATGTAGATGTGTTTCATTAGAAGTATATCACATCTACATTTATATGTTATGTTACGTCTGCATGGTTACCATTATCAAACAACCCTGTCTTCTAATTGTGATTTACAACCACAAGTAGTGAGGAGAAGGCAGTTCTTGGCTGTCACTGTCCACAGGCATAGACTATTACCAGTCATAGGAGAGTAATCTTAATGAACTAACCTGAGTTAATTTTCTAATGAGGCAATGGATTTGTTTGAGAGGGGTCAGACAAAATATATTTTTGGGGGAGATTAACATAGGCTTTGGTTAAATAAATTGGTTACTGCAGAGTAAATTAGCAGATGAATTGATGGCATGTAAGCCACTCTTCAGCAACTATTGAGTACTGACTTTTACCCTGAGGGAATGGCTCCATGTGCATTTTTCCTTGCCCTTCTTTCCTATCACCCTTAAATATGTGAATCCTCGCCCCCAGCACACACACATGCTTGGCCCAGCAGAGTTTGCGGTGCTTCACTCATCTCTTCGGTGACCTGTGTTGAAGGCAGCTGCAGAGCTCGACAGCCATTTCCTAAGTGCATGTGTGACCTGGCTGTGCCAGGTGAAGGGAACGGGGCTGCTCTCGAGTGGAAACGAACAGCCAGTGCTAGCAGACAGCAGGACTGCCCTAAGCAGCCTCTTCAGGAGCACTGCTGTCCGGAACACAGGAACAGACCTGGTCCCCCAGAGACGCTGAGGTGGCTGAGCCGACTGGCGCTGAAGGCTCTTATCTTACATTGTCTCTAAGGTAAGGATTTACACACACCCTTTTACTGCAGATCAGCTATTGTGTAGGTCTTATCATAAAGAAAAGCAAGAAGCAGACTCTTTGCAATGCATAGTTGTCTTCACAGTAAGAAAATGAGAGAAAATAAGGATCTTTGTCATGTCACAGTGGAAAGCTAAAACTGGAAGGTAGTTGTATTCATGCTAGACAGAAGGCACATTTAATAGCAAGCTTTCTTTAAACAGTTATCTGAACGATGAAGGGGAGTGGTGGATTCCTATGTTTTGAAATCCTCTGGTTACTTTTTTGGAAGCTACATTTTAGTTCAGTGAAATTTATTTGGCCCAGTACAAGAATAACTGAATGGATTTCCATAACAGGCAGATCAGACAAAGTAAGCTTGCAGTTCCTTCTACCTCTAAACTCCACAAAACTATCGACAACCAGACTGACATGTCAGGTGTGTTGCACACCTAATTTCACATGTAGCAAATTCTGCTGGAAGTGGGAGTTACAGAAACCAATATAGGTGCAAATGAAAGCAGAATCATGCCCTAAATTATGATTTTATGGTAACTGAGAATCCACTTGCAGATTTTAATATAAATATCGTGGGCAGTTTAAGGCTTATGAAGACGGTACAGACAGGCGTAACACTCTGTGGTTGTTTTCACCATATATAGAGCCATTTTAGAGGCTTTCAATGTTCTGGGAATTTAAATCCAAGGTTATTTATATGCAAAGATTTACAGGGTCCAGAGAAAACCATTGGTCTTTAAAATTAAATCACTCTTGCAAAATTGAAACTTTCCAACAACTTGTTTTTAATATAACAGAGAAAGCCATAACTCGAAGCAAGTTAGAAGTTAATAGCAGGCAGGTTCAGACTAGAAACAAGTCATACACATTTGGATGTGTCCAGAACTCTTGGCTAGAATAGACTGTGACTGTCAGCAAAAATGCCTGTCAGGATGGTTTGAAGTAATGAGTTTTAATGTGCAACCAGCATGGAACAGAAGGAAAAGCAGGTCAGTTAGAGGTTTCTTTTGTGAAGTCTGATTTAAGAGAAATGACTTAATCACATGCCTATAGTCTAATATGTCAGTAGTGAGAGTCCAGTTTAGAACTACTCAATGTTAATTCAAAGTAGAAGCATTATATTCTGTAGGTTCCATAGATAACACCACAGAAACAAAAAGCCCATGCAATTAAAGGTAGATCTATACACAATGACTCTGCCAGTGAACTGGACTGACCAGAGCCAGGCAGCTCAAGGCTGGCTCATGCTCATCCACACTCTTTCACTGGTGCCAACCTCCTGGCAGGGCTGACCTTGACCAGTCGGGAGAGTCTGACTATCCCTGAAGGGGACCGGGTCCCTGCTGGAAGAATGCCTGGGCTCTCATCTCCAGGGCTGCTCACAGGACAGGGGAATACTCCTGTGCGTTCCCAGGCGCCTTCAGATGGAGAAGCTGGACTGAGTAATGAGTGTTACACATGCCAGCATAGTGGCTTTTAGAAGCCTCCACGACTGGTTGGAGGTAGCTGCCTTTATTAATCTCCCTTCTTCCTGGGCAGGGCACTGAAGTGGTGCAGCCAGTTAGAGCCTGCTTGCAGCATTACCTGGCCTCTGACAGCCTGGTGGTTGCAGCTGTGCTCCCAGTAGTTATGCCAATAGAGGCAGTGCAATTCTCAGCCACCACGTGGGAACAAACACACGGGGACCTCTAAGGTGCATATTTTTTATAATGACAACAACAACAACAACAAACAACAACAATAGTAATAATAAAATTTAAAAATAATTTAAATTAAATGCAGATTTTAATTGAATTTAAATTTCCTTTGGAATTAAAGTTTCATTAACTGAGGAAAAAAAAAGACAGAATGAGGCTTTCCTAGAATGCATGAGATTTAGGCAGGGCACATGACACCCCTTTTATTCATTTTTAGGATACTCTTTTGTCTGTTGCTGGTACCTACCAAACAGTTCAGTCAAAGTTGCCACTTTACCTAAATAATTACATGGTCTCTTGCTTAATTCCCAAGAACACATGTTACAGATCAGTATTAGGAAGGTGAATACTACTAAATTGATAGGCCCTCCCTACCATCACCAGCTCCATGAGAGATGGGTCACCATCCTGCAGGCATTTGAGTACAACGACCCCAGGAGACCTCAAGGGATGCAGCTGCACTCACACAGGTTAGAGGCCCATTTTCTGCCCATGTTGTATGAAAATTCACCAGAAATCAGAGGACACATGTATCTCTTATTCCTTTCTCTGGAAATCCCACATCAGAACATCAGCTCTGAGTTAATGACACACTTCATCAAAAGTAGCTAAAAATCAGGAGTGAAGCTACCACTTGTGTGGTGCTGTGCACCTCCCAGCTGGCTGCTGAGCAGCATGGCTTTGTGGAAATGGGGCTGTGAGATACACAGTTTACCAAGGAGGGGTGCATCTCAGTGTGGGACCCAGCACCCTTTGTGACAACAGTAGCAATCAATTCCTGTCCCAGAAGTATGGATTTTTTTCCAGTCTAAATTCTTTCTTCCCTGTCATATACTCTTAAGCTATGGGAAGAGTGTAGGTTCCATTTTGTGAAGCACTCTGTCCTTCATGGATTTTCTTGGCATATGGTCAGGGTTGAATCCTGGGTGGCAGCATACAACAGCTAAGCTGTTTGGGTTATTAGATGGTCAGGCAGTCAGTAGCTGAAGATTTTTACCCCATGTTACACAATGCATCCAAAATGTGTGAAAATGTCTGGCAGTGTTGCATTGTGGAGCAGGAAATGAACCTGAAGAGAGCAGGGCTGCTTACAAATACCAAGTATCAGAGAGTACTAATGATCTCCAGCAGCTTGCACACAAAGCAGGTGAGATCTCATCACAGGTAAACACTTTTCTTGCTTTCCGCTACAATTTGATTTGCACGGGCAACTGTGCCACAGCCCTTTGGCAAACGTGCATTTGAATGTATGTGCTGATAACAAAGCAAACATGAGCAGTGAGAGTCTGCAGAGCCTGCTGATTCCACTGGCTCTTCTGATCTTTCACTGAAAATTATGTTTTCAGCTCTAGTTATGAGGGCAGATTTCAAAGACACAGCCCTTTCATGTCTCTTGTCAGACTGAAGCCTTGATGGTGAAGCCTTTCCCTGACCAAAGCCACAGGAGTAGGTGACACACCGGAGCCACCAGTGAATTGACAGAGATCTGGCAGCATTGATGTGCCCTGATATAGAGTTCAGCTTTTCCTGCTGCTGCTTGCTGTGCTCTGAAGTGGCATAGACTCCGGCCTTTGTGGGGGAAAGTCTTTCTGCTACTGGGAAAGGGAAATTGTCTGTGTAGATGCCAGCACGGAAGCAATGTCATGAGAAGTGTGAACTTCCATGTACATCTGTCAGGGAGAGCTGTGAGCCTCGTTACCCCCTGTCCCCACTGTGGGCTGCAGGCGGCCACTGTGCCTCTGACCCCCACAAGCTGGGAACAGCACCCCTAGGCAGGAGAGGAGAGGTATAAAGGCTGGATGGTTTTTCCAAGATCTTTCCAGAACGTCAGCATCTTCCTAAAGTAATTAAGAGCTGTTGTGTTATGATGCGGGCTGACTCTTAAAGGAGGAAAGGCTGGAGGAAACATAGTGATCTGGCTATTAAAGTAACTTTGGTGCTCCTGTCGTGTGCCTGTTTCTAGATGTTAAATATAGCTTACACTACTGATTTTATTACACAATGGACTGTGCAGGCAAACACACAATTTAGCATAATAAATAAATAGAATCATTTAGGTTGGAAAAGATCTCTAAGCCCAACTGTTAACCCAGCACTGCCAAGTCCATCACTACACCATTATTTAAACCATGATTTTGCAAACACTCATATTCTGTGATCAGTGGTAAAATATGCCACCCTCCATCAGCTATATGTCAGAAACTCTGGGTCCTTCTGGACTTGACACTTAAAAAGTCCTTTGTCTGCAAGTACTTTCCAGAGAGGCCTGTGTCCTCTTATGACGTTTGATGTCACCTGCAGAGGTTTTAGCTCTCTGAGGTCAAGAAAGATTTTTTTTCCTTTTAATATGCTCATCTAACAGCAGGTCAGGCTGTCCCTACTGTCCCAAACCAGGCAGGATGAGCTGCAGGCTCCAGTCTGGTCGTGAGAACACAAACCATAACATGACCCTTCAGAACTAGTGGACAGACTCTAATTAATTTCATTTACTAGCATAAACACAGACATGATAACATATTAGGCGTATGATTGCTGGGAATTATGTTACAGCGGCTTAAGATCTTGCAACCTATCACTTGACCCCATCAAATGCACTCATTCAGGCCATGCTAGTCTATATTTTTGTGCAAATCCCTTAGCAATTTGCAGGGGGTTTTGCAATGGGTTTGAGCTTATCTTATTCTGTGACTCATTTCAGATGAGTATGCGCCATAAATTCCAGCATGTACAATCCTACACGCATGAAGCAAACCTTTGGCAATTTCCAGATTACAGCAGACACAAGCCCCTTTAACATAGGTGCATTAAAGGTCTCAGTCCCTCTGCTGGTCCTGCTAGAGTCACCAAACCTTAACAGGATCATTTGTCTCACTCTCCGCTCTCTAATCCACAGTATTTATGGGTTTGTCCTGCATATTGCAAGGAATATTAAGTATATCCATGACTTCAAGACCAAAATCAAGGGTACAGGTGTATGAAAAAGGACAGATAAAATCTCTTCACAAAAATATCTGGATTTTGTGGCATTGCCCAGTACTTCAGGTTGCTGCATCCTGCTGATTGCCCCTCATTAAAACACCTTGGCAGCAAAGTGCCACTGAAAAGATCTATGCCACTTCCTATCAAGCTATCATTGAATGGGCAGTTACATTAGAAAATGAGAGCACAGCACGATCCCTTGATGTGCTCACCTAGGGATATTCTCAAAGGATTTTCCTTCCCACATTTCCTGAAGATTAGTATTAACTGATATCAATTATTATTATAGTTGAACTCAATGAACACATTTTGAAAGAAAAACACAAGATGTTTAGCTACAGTGATGACACACAAGGCACAGTTTTCACACCATTGGTCTGCAGATGGCTGGGTAAGCATGTAATGCCGGGGAACAGTGTCTTGATTTGATTTCTGCAACAGCAGCAGCATAAATCTCCAACTGCTGTCTAAGTCTCCACGTCCATTCACTCTAGCAGACCCATTTCATTGCCTGGCTTTTGGCCAAATCTGTCATGGGGTAGAATCATGTTGTAATGCAATAGCATCCCGACTCTGCAGGATGCTGTTTGATCTTGCCTGTATAGATGGGGCTATGTCCTTGCTGTGACGGCATTATGGCAGTGTGCTGCAGCTCTTTGAAGATCAGGGGTTTTCTTCATTTTTGTAAGTTGTACTCCTTGCTGAAAGGAGACCCATCCTGGGTGGAGACAGAGAAATCATAGGAAAAGCAGAACTAAATTAGGGAACATCTTCTCATAAATCTCTGTTCTCAAAAGAACAAGAGAAAATTTTGCCAATGCCCTTTCCATTCTGATCCAAGGGTGGTGACAGATAACAGACACTTCTTTCCCCACTTCCCTTCCAGACACATCTGCTGGGTCCTTTGAACTTACAGCCTGCCTCCTCCTAGTGCTCTGGAGCAGCAGCTGGTAGCTTTTCCCTAGATTCACCCTCTGGTGTCCTCAGCTGATGGATGTACCAAGGCTTTCTCTCTCCTGGTACCCAGGACATCAGGAATTTGTATCCATCCTTTAGTTACAATTCCTCATAGCAAAGGACTATATAGTCATATTAATTGTTTCTTTTATTCAAGAAATGTGGGTGAAAGTATTGAGGTGATTTGTGAAGGCAAGCAAACACCAGTCATTGAAGAGACGTGTAACAGTTTTACTGCTTCCTCGGGAAGTACAAAGCCATTCCTGAGGGACTCGAACTCAAGTCCAGGCCTCAGCTAGGGATGCTTCCACAGCATCTGTGCACCAACACTCACAGTCTGTAAAAACAGGGTGCTACCTCACCCCTTCCTGAGGTCTGATTGTTGTTTTTAGAATGGAGCAATGGAAAACCAAAACCTCAAATCCTTCTTCTCGAAGCTGCTATCCTGCCTTTGAGTTTGCTTAGCTGCTCTAGCCCTTCTCTTACAGAGGAAGTAAAGGGCCATGTGTTTCAATGAACTGTCACTGTTTGCCTTGTAAGAGGTGAATTTATGCCCCTTTACTCCATTTCAGACAAACAGTGCAAGCTTAAGGCAAGTTTGAAGATTCAGGAGGCAGAATCACAAGTTCCCTATCAGAGCTACCAAAGACATCAGAAACCCCCACCTGCACGTTCAAAGGGAGTTTACAGGTGCACATGAGAACTGAGGAGGCTCAGAGTGATGGTGACCCATGTGTGGGTGTCTGTGGCCTCAGAGGGATGTTTCAGCCCTTTGCCCTCTCAGCTTTTTGTCCATTGCCAACCCAACAAAGAGTTGCAAATGATTTTCCATATGCTGGTGCTTTGTCAGCCCTCTACAGCTCCAGTGGCAGCTCTGCCCTCAAAAGCAGAGTGGTCTTTCAGTGAGATCTGTTGGGAATACCTGAGTTTGTAATATGGGGTGTATAAGCAGCCTGGTAGTGCCTAGTGTCATATCATCCCTCTTAGGCAAAAGACTTGTCTCCACGGTCTCCATTTATAGCTGAACAGATGGGAAACCTGAATGCCAGTCTTTCTTTGCACAAATATTTCAGTCTCATGTTGTTCAAGAAATGGTGTGCTGTGCAAAGCAATGAAAGACAAAGATGCTACATTAGATTTACCTGTGAAGAAGACCCTGAAAAGGTCACAGAAAAGTGAAAAAGATAATTCTATAAATACAATTTTGTATCAAAGCCAGTGATGCTGTGACCATCAAGACTTGTTTCTTGTCGTGTTTTGCTTCTGTGATGTCTACTAAGGGTTGTGGCTGTGCCGATCTCAGTTAGGAAATTGATTTTAGTCATCTTTTGGACACTGTTTCAGCCAGTGCTTGAAATACTTTAATATTTTGCAAATTTCTATATCACTCTTATTAATTTCATAGAAATTGGCATAGGAGTTAAAAAACACTGACAAATTGGAAAAAAAAGTTAAAGTAGATGAGGTAAAAACAACTTGCCAGAAGTTAAACAGACAAGGTAAAAAATGCTTCTGAAAAAATACCCTTGAAAATGAATTAAAAGTGTCCATTGCAGTTAATCCCCCTTTCATATCCCAATATTGTAGCTGTTTTTTGCCTATGTAATGGAATATCTACATTTTTAAATGCCAATGAAGTTTAACAACTCTTAGTCACAGGGAGTTGCAGGCAATTAATAATGATTCTGGCATAGTGAAATCTTCCTCTTAGAAGTATTTTCACTTTTTTCCATCATTAATCTTGGATGATCTGTCCACGTCTCTTTCTTTATCTTCTTTCTTCCAGGAGCTGGTCTTCCCCAGAGCAGCTCAGCAGTTGTGTGGGCTGCTTGAGCTAGCTGCAGCAGCGAGGGCAGGGCTGCACAGTGCTCTGAATCCTTATCGTGTGTTTGCTACTGGGAACCCCCAGCTGCTCTGGTGTCATTTGTTTCATCATCTGGGTGGCTGATCAAACCCCTCAGCAATCGGGCATTTTTTCGGTAAATGAAGTCAGGACCCAAATTCCCCAAGGCGTGGAGGTGCGTAGAGCTGGCTCGTGGTGACGTGTTACACTTGGTCATTTCTGGTTCTTTCTCAGAAACAGAGAGGAATTGTTAATTGAAGCAAAATCTAGAAGAGTTTTTTAAAAATATTTTTTCTTACTTTCTGTCTTCCCTTGTTCCTACAGAAACCAGGAGTCCCACTGAATATTCCCCACTTCTCTCTCACCCTCTTATGGGGATAATTGCCCAGGCAGCACCTTCTGTGGTGCAGGGTGTTGGGGTTTGGGATTATTTTTCTTTCTTTTTTTGTTTGTCTCTCTGTCTTAGGAATTTTTTCCCATTTTTGTTGCTAAGGGGCGATAATGGGTGGGTGCTTGAGAAAGACAAAAGAACCAAAAGGCAAGTGCCTGGCCTGGGGGCAGGCAGAGATGCCGCGGGGAATTGGGACTAGGGGAAAAAAGGCAAAACACAGCCCTACGGGCTGGGGTTCAGCACTTTTGGTTTTTCGGAGGGGAGAGAGGCAGCGGGAGCTCTGGGGAGACTCTGCCATCACCGCAGGCTTCTGTCTCCTGCTGTGGCTTCTATTGTGAGTAGAACTCAGCTCATGGTGGCCGCTGCACTGGAACCTATCTAACACCTCCTCCACCAAACAAAGGACCCTTCACCATCTGCTCCAGTGTCTTGGGGGAAGAAACGCGGGATCCCTAAGCCCTTCCCCGTCCCAGGGAGCTGGCCTCTCCAGGCCATGGATCGGGGGTCAGCCCTGTCTGCCAGGACACCCCGCAGCTTCCAGCCTCAGCCGCTGAATTGCTGACACACCCCTACCTACCACTCTGGGACCTTGCTCATCCCTGCCTTCCTAGTTTGCCACTCTGAGGTTCCTGTTACAGCTCCTCCTGCTATCCAGAGAGGGCACTGGGACCGGCTGCCCGTGGGAGCTCGTACAGGGAGTTCTTTCTCCATCCCTTCCTGCCGGCTGCGGCCGCCATTGTGCACACGGCCGGACCCGCATCACAGCGCCCCTGCAGCCCAGGGGAGTCATCGCACCCTCCCTGAGCACCGGGAGCACCAGCGCCCCTGCCGGCTGTGACCGTGACTGCACCAAAGGGGAATTGCCAACAGAACGGGAAGAGACTGTCCGTGGGTTTATCTGTTCTTATTTGGTGTGGGTATCGTTGTTGTTTTGTCTGTCCCATTATATATATAAATATATTAGTAAAGAACTGTTATTCCTTTTTCTCATATCATTGCTTGAAAGCCCCTTAATTTCAAAATTATACTATTTCGGAGGGAAGGAGGTTACATTTCCTATTCTAAGGGAGGCTGTTCTGTCTTCCTCAGCAGGTACCTGTCTTTGAAACCAGGACACAGGGTTAGGCTTGTCTTATTGTACGCGCCACAAAAGCGGCACACAGGCCACTTCTACTGGGTATAAATAGCCCTGAGACCAAGCTTAAGTGTCAGTTCTCTTTCTGCTCATGTTTCTTGACTATATGAGCACCTGCAGGGCTGCCTCTGACTTGGCCCAGGTAGGTCTCTGGGTAGGTCGTGGAGGTTTGGAGTAGCACTTCCCCACAGTGTGGATGGGCTCCAGCACTTTATGCCTGGCCAAAACCTTCTATGTCCCTGTACTGAGTCTTCATATGACCTCTGCTCAGCAGACAGAGCTGCTGGAGCACTTTTCTAGGAAAGCCCATTGCTGTTTAGCACAGGAGAAGATGGCATGTGAAAACCTGAGCTCAGACCGAGGTCCTGAGAGTGGTCTTCACACTCTAGACTGAATCTACTTTGTATTTCAGACATCAGGCATGGGATGATCCTTTCCTCCTGGTCCCGGGTTGTCAGGGTTTGAGATACTTTTTTTTCATTTGTCTTTCTGTCTTAGAATTTTTCCTCATTCTAGTTGCTAAGGAGGATAATGGGCAAGTGGTTAGTTGCTGAGAAGCCATAATGGGGAGTGATAAAGAAGAGACAAAGAGGTGGCTGTAAGATAGGTGTGGCTGGCTAACCTTTATCTGAAATTCCCTGATATCTGAGATTTTTTTCCCTCAAAGAGGGGCAAAATTACTGAGCGACTAGTACTAGTTAAAAAGAACCAAGCACAGCTGGAGAGTACCCTTCTTCACTCCTAGACACTGAGAGGAGAGGGAGAGAAACTGCTTAAAGCTCCAAGAAAAATCTTCCTCTACCTGTGGGCTTCTGTTTTCAACTGCGTGTTTCTACCAACTCTCCACCGTCCACTCCAGTGTCTCGAGAGAAAGAAACTCGAGATTCCCGAGCCCCTTTCTTCCCCTCTCAGGGGAGTCATCGCACCCTCCCTGCACACTGGGAGCACCAGTACCCCTGCCAGCTGTGACTGTGACTGCACCAAAGGAAATTTGCCAACAAAGCAGAAAGAGACTGTCCATCTAGAACCCCAGTGCCCCTGCCAGCTGTG
>VYZT01030572.1:0-23073 GCA_013400735.1 Pomatostomus ruficeps | reverse complement strand
TTGGTTGGTTTTTTGCTGAGGTTTTTCTTTTGTTTGCTTGTTTTTTATTTGGTTCTTTTTTGTTCTAATAAAAATGTTTCTTTTTGAGAAATAATAGTATTAATTAGAAATGTTGGGTTTGTGTCATGAAGTTTGTAAAACTGAGCTACCATGAAATTTGTGAGTTTTTTCAGAGGACAGCAAGGTGAAACTCTCACATTTTCACCCACTAATTACCAAGTGGAAAGATGTATGACAGATGTAAAGATGTTACTGCACTTATAAAAGAGATAGAGAACCAAGCCATGTCTGCAAAGGTGAAAAGGATATTAAGAGAGACTAAGCCAAGTACCTTAACAAAGCTATTGTAGCTTATATTGTAGCCTATATAAAGCATGGACACCTGGGGGAAACAAATGCAAAAGGAAGTCTGCTTTATGTTTACTGAACTCATCATTAAGTGTTATTTGCATTTCATATGAAATTTATTCTTTTTACAAACAACCACACTAATAAATGAGGTATTGTCTCATTTACATCAAGTTTGACTGAGCAGCTGAGTTTCTTTGTAAATAGAAGACACAGGCAAATATGAATATATGTTTTTCCTGAACACATTCATATTTGTTCACCTGTTTTCAAGGCTCAGGGGTGATGCTGTGGGTGGATACACTGGCCTCCACCACCTATCCTATGTCTCACCTGCTGATGAAGACATGTGGTGTGAACATACCCTTGGGTACTGCTCCATTGCAAGTAATAGCATGGACTCATTTTCATAAGGATTTGGCAGATGCAACCTCCCAATATACTTCTGAAATCAGAATTTCTGTAAATGTTGATACTTGGTGAACTTCCCTCCTAAACCACTACCAGCAAGCATTTTTCTCTGCTTTCCCATGGCAGGATAAGCCACCTATTTCTCTTCAGCAGCAGGGTATTGACTGTAGCCACCCCAATAACTGGATCAAGCTTGGCCCTGTGGACGAGGTGCATGAGAAGACTCTCTGGAAATGCCAGCATGTCAGGTGGGGTCATCCACGGCTTCTCTGCACATGGGCAGAGCAACATCTGCTGCAGCTGCAGCATCACCTGGGGCTGAAAGCTTTGGGCCTCTTAGCGACCACATGCAGCATCTGTCTGAAGAGAGCTGACATCCAGTATAAAGTATGAGGCACCTTTATACTTCTATGAGTCTGCCTTTTTTTTACAATCATCCACTTGTTCCTTTCAACAGAGAACTATGTCCTTGATGTTCTGAGCACTGCCCAGCTGAAACATCTATTCCTGCCAGCTTTTACTGCTACTCTGTAAGCTGCAGAGGTTTTTTCCAAATGTGCTCCATCATTTTCCAGAAATATAGTAAAAGGTATTTTGGGGAAGATACTTCTGAAACAGCCTGGACAAATGTGAATAGGAGAAGAGCTGAGAGCCAGGACGAAAAAAAAAAAAGCTTTCACCATCCTCACCTGAGGCCACAGAGTCACCTGAAGGCACTAAGTTGGAGCTGACACTGATCTTCTCACAACTCACATTGATCTTCTCCCAGCACGGTGCCTGATCCTCAGGTAATGACCGGAAATTAAGGACCCCATGAGAGGCTTTCACTTGACAGGCACAAGAAGGTCCTGAGTAGAGCTTGGAAGGACTGCAATGGCTGCAGGTAGAAACCTTCCTCTGCAGCTTCCCAAAAAAGAAAAAGCCCCTATTGACTGGCCAGGGAATAGGAGCAATATCTCAATCTATATGGGCAACCACAGCTACATATCATATCAAAATGGCATGGCCCAGTAAAGACCAGAGGCATTTGTGTGCAAAGTGTTTTGATTTTCCAGTTATACAATACTCCTTTCAGGACAATGGCTGAAACCATGACAGTAAATGAATCATATTCATGGGGTTGTTTACAAGATGTTGATGAAAAGCGGTGAATAAATGTTTGCAGGAGCATTTGCACCAAAGTGGCCTCCTGTCTGTTGTCTGAATTGCAGATTAATTGAACATTTATGAACATTGGCTGATAACTCATGAATTTAAACAGACTATATGTGATTTTCATCATCTGGCCAGGAAGCTGATACAGTACAGCACTGCTCAGATGAGAAGAAATTAATATCAAATATATATTATATTACCAGGTCATATGTGGTGAAACATAAACATTCCCACAAAAACCTGATTTCATTGGGGATAATTTGCAAACAGAAATTAGAAGACTGCATTTTTTAAATAAGTTGTGTCTAGTTCAACTGTGAATAGTTGCCTGACTAATAATAACTGAACCAACAGAGATCGAGTAACAGGTATCATATTCAGTCATTAATCCAACCTAAAAATAATTCCCTTAAAGCCTTTTGTGAGTAAATTCCAATATATTCAAAGGAATCAATTGCCTCCTGGACAATCTGGGAGTAGAAAACAAGACAAAATATGCTAAATAAATTATTCACTGTGAATTGTCCCCTTGACTCTAACTTTGACAAGATGCTTCTTAGGAAAGTCCCTTTTATAAATAGATAATATACAGCTACATATCAGAATATGTTAGGAGTCTTTAAAGAGCCCTGAATTTTCTGCTAAGCGGAAGTTTATTTAATGGCTATTTCAAGGAATGAGGGGGAAAAGCAATACTGAAAAAAAATCACAGTTTTGTTTCACTGCATTTTTAATTTACCTTTTAATCTTTCTCTGTTTCATTCTCACTTACCCACTGTGGAACCTCCTTATTACTAGTTGCAGACTTGAAGTAACAAAGTTCAAAGCCACAATTTCTGATTGAAGCTTTTGTTTTTCACTGTTTACATAATTTTACTGATTGCTCTCTCTATCAGTTGCTTTGGTCCTTTTGCAGCATATTTTTGTCTCCCAAAATTTTTCCTTCCAGTTAGATTTTCATTTGGTCTCATATATAGAATCATGAAGACTGAAAAGTGTCAGAATTTATTACAGTACATTATAAGACTATTGTCAGAAGGTTTTAATTCCATTTCAACATTCAGAAAAGTGTGTGGCCTAGTGGGAGGTGACCCTTCTCATGGCAAGGGGTTGGAACTAGATCTTTAAGGCCTTCCAACGCAGACTATTCCATGATTCTGTGGTCAGGTTGGATATGGATTGGAAAATATAATACAGCAGAGGGCTGACAAAGAGTTGTGGCTCCCTGGCAGGTTTTCTTAGAGCTATGGGTGTTTTTGTGCCCCTCACAAGGCTGCGGGCTGGCACGAGGAGGCTGCAGCAGAGGGGGAGCGCCATGGCTGTGAGCGGGCGGTGAGGGCTCTGGCATGTGGCGTGCTCGACGACGAGCGGAAGGCATCTCACGCACCTGCTTTGTGCCTGCGGCGTGCCATGAGCTCGTAGCGACATGGTCTGGCTTGCGGCATTCCGCAGGGCAAGGGCAGACATGCGAGACACCACGGCCCCGGCCATGGCCTGCCGCCGGCCGCGGCCCCCAACCTCGCCACTTCCCAAACCCTGCCAGCTGCTGACAAACGGCGCCGTCAGATGGAATGCTTAAGGGAAATGTTTTGTGAACTTTCACCTACTTGTCAGCTGTAACTTGAGGAAAAGGAAGGTGGAAGACTGTTAATTTAGACGATAAACTCATATTCTACATTATTAATATGGAAGATGCTGAAGGAGATCAGTATTTTATTATGGCAGAGCAGCCACTTCAGTCTTCTTTACCCAAACAGTGCGGATGGTGGACAACCCCACTAGATACACAGGAATTGCTGCAGTTCTCTACACAATGAGGCAGCCTGCTACACTCAGACCCCAGTCCCACATATATTTTGAGAAGATGTGGAAAACTCTGCCACAGGAAAAAATTACATGAAAAGACTGCTTGTTCATAAAGAGGTAGCCAGCTTTTGGAGGAAGATAGTTGCACAGTCTTCAAGTGGAACACCTAGTAACATTCCCACAGGAGTATCAGCTACCTGCCTGCATCTTCTAAAGGACAGGAAGCAGCTCATTTTCTACAATGCTTGTTTGTAGGGCAAAAAGGGTAGAGGAGCTTCCTACATTGATAGACTCCTGTAAGTGCCAGGCATTGCTTCATCTCATTCCCAAATCTTCAGCAAGAAGCCTGGTCCTGTCAGGGTCCAGCCTGGTGCCTGGCTGCAGGAGCTGCATCCTCTGCTGAAGATGCACCCAAACCTGATGTCAGAAGTGTTGTGACACTCATCTGATTTCATTTCAGCCTTCACAAATCCTACCTTCATTTCTTGTAGTACATCAGAGCTTAGTAGATCCAGAACTGGAGGAGAAAAAAAAAAAAAAAAGAAAAGCCTAGAAAAGCTTTCAAGTGTCTAGAAAAGCCACTGTTCATGAAGACAGTTTTGTGAGTAACGGAGGCATGGATACTGTGTGGTTGCACCTGTCTCAGGAAAGTAAGGGCTCACTATGAATTACTGACCAACAGGGTGGGGATCTGCTACTTTTGAAGCGGAGACCTCGTACATGGCAGGTCTTTAATACTTCTGGTTTCTTCTTCACTGCAAAGCCAAGATTACAAGGATAACCACTGGCAGAGCCTAGCCTAGGCTTCCCTATACTGCATTCCATCCAAAGCCCAACTCTTTATTTTAGTTAATTCTATGATTCTTTTAATAATTGTTTCAACCTTAATCATGCCAGGACTCTCCTTTTACACCTACCAAGACAAACTATCTAGTTAGCCAGAACAGAAGAGAAGGGTTTTGTTTCCTGCTTGTGATTGTGCCATGAGATACTGCGGGAGGCAAAGAAGAACTTCTGCTTCTCTTACTACAACTGTGATCATCTCAACCTCTGGTTCAGAGCCATGGCTTTTCCCTCACACTGGTGACAGTAGGATCCTGTGGCAGGTTTTCAATGCTCTTCTGTTGCTAGAGCTTGCTATTCTGGTGTCTCAGCTAAATCCTCACCCAAGGCAAGGCTGCAGATCCTCCGTCTGAGTAATGCAGCTAAATGAGGAGCCGTTTTTAATGCAGTGTGAGTTACGACGGCTGTGATGTGGGAGGACGCAGTTATATATGTTGATTCTCCTAAAACAGACCAAAAGGACAAGCTGTTCAAGCCAATGCTGCTCTGATCTATAAAGGCAGCAATTAAACCCAAAGCTCCTCTGGTACTGACGGAATGGGAGCATATACAGCCCTGCACCTTCTCACTTTGATTTACCTGAGGGCACCACACAAGTGCCCATGGCCACCATTCTGCTTCACACGTTGCAACACTGATGGGTGCCTTTGGCAATCAGTCTGCCTCCCAGTGTGAATATGATACTCTATCCTGGAAATCCAAGTCCTGACCCTGCCACATACAACCAGCCTCCAAACAATACTCAAAAGACCCTAAGAAGCAGGGTCAGCAGGATGCTGCTCAGTGGATGCTGCTGCTTGAGATATGAGAAGCTTGCTGCATGGCAACACTCCAGCTGAATTTGGTGCCTCACCTGTCTTTTACATCTTGCTCTGGCTGGAGAAAGCTGGCTCTAGCCCTGGCTACTGTCAGTGGCATCCCCCTGCAACTCATACATCTCCCTCAGCCCTGGCCGTGCCAGTGGCAGGACCAGCCATTACTTATCAAATGATTCCTCCTGGGTTCTGCTTTCTTGAAGCAAGGACAAGCATCCTANCAGGATCAAAACCACAACACAAGGACAAGCATCCTGTTTTTTCTCCATTCCCTTCCACAGTAGCATACATTTTTCATGAAATGCAATTATTATTATTTTTAAATGACCTCTGATTTGCCTGTTAGCCCATTGCTACTACACAGACATCACTTTTCTTCACTTTGTTTCATAGCCATATTTTTCTGAATCACATTCTTTTTTTCTAAACACCAAACCAGTATCTCAATATTACTACTTGAAATACAGCAAAACATGGTGCCTCAGCTGTTGGCAGTATATGATGAGCAAGATAAAGAGTGGAAAGAAGGCAGAAGGATTTCACTTGGAAAGCCAAGAAAATTGTTTGTCACACTGTCACTAACAGCCCTGATAACCTGTATCTGGCAGCCACAGTGGGTGCCTACAGAGGGGGCTCCTGGGCAGCCCACACCAACCCTCTGGGACTGAAAGCCTCCCTGCAACATCCCATCCTCCAGCTAGAAAAAAGAGGTCTTGGATATAGGGAATCCCCAAGGTCAGCTTTACAACTGCTGGGTGATTTCCCAGAGTTCCAGGCAGTGTTCTTACACTCCTGGGATCAGGAAGAAGAAAAAAAGATGGATTGTCTTTTTTGTCCATTGATGGGGGATTTCCTGGGATGGGAAAGTCACACTGCATTTGGAAATTAGTGTCCTCTCACTGTCCTTGCCCTTCCACAGGCCAAATTTTGTGACCTCCAGGGAGGTCATGTTGTGTCACAGGGAAGAGCTGAGACAACAAGTCTCATTGGGATTGAAAAATAAATAAAACAAAGATGAGACTGAAATGACAGGATAACATCCTTAGACACTTCTTCTCCTTCCTCTCTTCTCCTCCCACATATTACTCTTCTATTAGGTTTTCCAACAAATCAGATGGTTTTTGTCCCCTGCAGCGTAGATCTCCAGACATAACATTCAGCATTTCTGATGATCTCATAGCAGTCTCCAGAGCAAACGATAATTGCCTCAGAATTCACGAATTTTTGCTAGAGTCATTCTCTTGTCATTCAGCATCCAGAAAATCAAATCATGTCTCTGGGGCAGCACAAGGATCACAGACCAAGGATCACCTTGGTCCTCCCCATAAGTAGATTGTCCTTCTGGTTCCAGGGCTTCATACCTATAGTAAAAAGTACCACTTCTACTTGTCCCTGACAAATTTTTAGAAGAATATTTCCTCCTAGTGCAAGCAGTGACCAGTTTCCAGTCTTTCTGTTCAATACACTCTACTAGCTACTTAACAGGGTTCTGGGTCCACCCGGCTCTTAACTATAATGGAAATTTCAGACTCCTGAGATTGTAGAGTCTCTCAGAATAACCTATCAATCTCTTGCTCTTTTTCTCAAGTTCCTTCACCTGGTGACACAGGTATTCCCAGGGCACACCTCTGTCACCAAAAGGGCAGGGCCCTCTTTCTGCCTTGATCCCCCTTAATAGCATCAAATCTCTCCTGGTCCTGCCTAGCTGCAAGCAGGAAGTGCAAAGCTCTTTTTAATATTTTAGTGATATAGAACCAAGTGAGGAACTTTATAGAAATGCTGGTATCAGTCCAGGAGTCCTCATACCAGGAAGTATGAAATGTGCCTGTTCCTCCTGACTGCCAGTCCATGAAAGATCTTCAAAAGAAGAAAAGAAATCACAACAAAGCTCAGTTCAAGTTATCTCAGCTTCCAAAAGACTTAATTTTCTGAGACAAGACAGCAATATGCTTTAAACCTCATCAATTTAGTTACCATTTTCACTAATTAGTAAAATAAATTTTATATGCTCCATGTTGTGCATTAGTCAATCAACATCAAATAAGGCTGCCAGAGAAACTCTGTCAGCTCTTAGACACATTAGTTATACCTTTTCAAAATGCAACAATTTGAATTCCAATTTTTTTCAAAATTGAAAGTTTCTTCAAAACCAAAATTTCTGAGAACCTTGTTTGTCTGATATTCACTAGAACAGTAGAAATCTTGGGTCAGATCCCTAGTACTGCTATTTCATCTCCCTTCAAACACAGACAATAATGGACTGAAAAAAGGAAAATACTGATCACAGGGAAATGGTTGGGAAGATACACTGGGGAATTAAGGCAACTTTCTGAGTATATTAGAGTTTAAATAGGAATACAGGATGAACCAGTTTGTTGGTTTATTGGTCAAGAAAGTAATTACATCTGGCTTGACCCAAAGGATATTTATATATTTTTCCAATGAAATTAACTTTTAAAAGAATTATTTCTCCCAGACAAAGCAATTACTTTGATAATGAGCATATTGACATATTTGAGGTTTACTTGGACTTTTACAAGTGAACAGGAAGTGCAAATTGGTGTTTTTGTCTATCCACTCAGTCCCTGGTTCTGGCCCTGGCCCTGACCCTGGCCCTGGCCCTGGCCCTGCCACTTTTCCCCACAGAAGGCACCCACACTACTTCCCATGTTTTTGTTCAGTCAACAGAGCTGATTTTCATTTGCATTTCCAGGTGAACTTGGTGTGTCCGTCAGTTCAAGATAATTGCTTTTTAAGGGTAGGAAAGGTTTTTACACTAAGCATGTGCTAAAGATGTGAGAGTTGAGCTGGGCAAGGGGGCTTCACCCAGAAGGGGCAACTTTATATTCAAGAACACAGAGAAGAAATAAATGGAGACTGAACACCAGAAAAAGATATTCAGTTGATATTATGTCAAGCCCTGTCCCTTGGGTTACAACACATTTTGCATAGTACAGTGAATAGTTGGGCATTAGCATAAGGGCGGGATACAGTAGGTAGAATTTTGACATTTCACTTTTCACTGATGCTAGGAAACCCTTTGCTGGAATAGTTTAATAAGCCAGAACTAATATCTCACTTTCCTGTGAAAATGGAAGAACATCTCCCTGCTAATGTTGTCTGGAAGAGAAATGTTCCTCCTGAACAAATCACAGGACATACACAAGTGCAAACTTCAGCCCCAACACTGTCAAATTTAAAAAGTTAAATAGCTTTTCTAGGGTTTTTTTGCCATATGTCAAAGATATTTGAAGCAGTTTCTCAAAATAACTTGCCTGTATATTTTGTGACACATGTTGGAATTTCCCTTCTCCTCCTCCACTCTCATTTCATCCCTGAATTCAAACCCTGGTGAGCACAATCTGTACAAGATGTCATATTGTGATATTGTACTGTAATATTATAGTACTAAATTGGAAATTCTATTGTGTAGTTAAAAATATGTATGTTCAAAAAATACTTAAATCAATGTGGTAGATTTGCAAAGTGTCTTGTGATTCATGTTGTCTTATTGTTATGGCATTTATAAGTTTTTTTAGACAAATATTTTTCACAATGGTACAACAGGATAAAATCATGCTGCTCACAGCATCACTTATTTTTTTATTACTTCAAGGAATCTTTTAAAAATCCTATATTTTTTTACTTGAACATTAGTTTCTTCAATCCTTATGGGAACCAATGCCATAAAAACCAACACTGCAAACAATAATGCATGCCAGACATTGAGAGCATCTCTGTGATTATAAGCTGACCTAACAGCTCCTGATTTACAGCTTTTCGTTTTAGTGTTATCTGTCTTTATAACAATTTGTATTTTATTATTGACTTCTACATTTTTCAGAAACCAGAACAAGTAATACAGTGTTTTCCAAGATGTGCTGTACATCTGCAAACACTACCTATTAAATCTGAAGTAATTGTCCTCTGCTGTCTTTGCCTGAGGTCTTACCCTACTAATTCCAATAGTCACAAGCTTTAGGGGTTTCCTTTGTCCTGGCACCTTTTTACTTGATTCTTATTTAATAAACTGTCCGGGGTCATGTGCTATTACCAGTCCCTGTCTAAAAAAAGCATCTTTTTCCCTCTAGCTTTTGCCTGGCATAGAAGTTTAATCACAAGTAAAATTAATGTAGTTTCAAGGTTTAGCTGCTTTGACAGACCTGTCTACATCTACTAATGACTATCAGGTTTTGAAAGACATCGTTCATGCATGTCTTCCTTTAAATGTCACTGCCATCTGCACTTGTACTGCCCAGGTACAAGAAATTTTACTATTTTTTCTCTTCTTTCTTATAAATGTCACTGCCTCTTTGGATGAAGTTGTCTTCGCTCACTGCTGATGTGTCAGCAGAGCTAGGCATGCTGCCCTGCTCCCAGCTGCAGTCCTGCCCTGCTGTGGGTAAGGCCACTGAGCCCCACACAGCCCAGCCAGGAGGGATGAGCTTCTGGAATGCAGCTACTGCTATCAACCACCAAACTCCAGGCTGCCAGCATGGCCCAGCCTTCAAACCATTCTGTGTATTTAAGAGATAAGAGATAAGTAGTTTAGTGTATTCCCCTAGTTTTAGTCTCTCTGCTTGGAGGATTTGCAGTAAAGCCACATTTATTGCCAATATTGATTGATTGTTTTGATACTGATACTCTCTTAAGAGCTGCTGCTGCATAAACATGAACTGTCACAAGGCTCCAAGAAGAACTGTCAGTCTCCATCAACCTGGGCTGGCTGGTAAACAGTAAACTAAATGAAGAAAATTGTGTGTCCTGACTACTTAGTCTGCCCAGATCTTCAAATAGCATTTAAATGTGCTGGATATGTAAAACTAACCGTTTCACTTGGGTGTTCAACTGGGCAAGCTGATTTGTGCCAGTTAATTTAGGCACTCGTTTGAAAAATCTCATGCAACATTTAAATAGAAATTGAGGAGGTGAAAAGAGGAAAAGCCAGTCAAAGCCATGGGGCTGGCAGCCCTATCATGCCATTCCACTGCTCTGAGGCCAGTAGTCATGTCAGAGGTCTATTCTTCTTCTTGCAGTCATCACAAGTTGAATGTCCTGAGAAGGCAATGAAAGAAGACAAGCACCAGCCTTGACTTTCTCCATTTAACGGAAGGTTTAATTGGTACATACAGATCAGAGGTGAATTTACAGAGGTTTTCCAGGCTAACTGCCTGACATAGATGGCTTCATGGATTCACCACTACCTTTTTTCAGCTTCTGAAAGAAAAAATATATTTGTAGGTATGTTGCTGGGGTGAGGTTTCCAAAAGTATTCAGTCATCAATCCATTCAGTCATGACTCTACAATCCACTGGTTTTACCTAACTGTAGTGAGAAAAAAGAGCCAAGAGTGCACTGAAGTTCTTTAAATTCCCAAACAAAATAAACCCTATTGACCAAAACCTAAACATTTATTGCTAAACACACTGTGCTGGGAAAATTATCACCACTTGTAATGAGATTTCTTCCATCTCCCAGCAGAGTTTGAAGGGACACTGATTTTAAGCTACCTTTGGGCAAGGTTGCATTTTTAGCAGAGTATTTTCATTAACATGAGTAGTAACATTTACAAAGAAAGGCTGTTTTCACTTTAGCTACTGGAACTCAAGATGTCTCCTCTCAGTCAAAATAGGGGCCACCAAGGAAATCAAGTGGATGAAACACTCAGATAAAGCTCTTTTAATACAGTCTATAGTGTATGGATGACACTATTTTGTATGTTAGTCATAATATTTCCCTCCACTTCAAATAAGCATAATCTTAAGAGGAAAATAAACCCCAGCATTCCCACATATGTCTGTTGAAACCAGGATATGTATTGGATTAAGTTACCTGAGTTGTATTTGAAATGTTCCACTCTAAATCTTAGTCAGGTGCTTTGCTGTGTGTCTTATCTTCATTCTTCTACAGTTCTTGTGCATTTAGATTATCATTTGAAGGGATTTCGAAGCCATCCCTAATAACACATCTGTATTCCTGAAGATATTTTATCCTGGTACCTTCAGTGTTAACAGCCACATACACATCAAAGGTTTGCATTTGGCAGGAGCTACTGTGCAACCAAATGAGATGCTTAGAAATTTACAAGAATACTAGGCAACGGTATTAAATCTGCTGTTTTCTATATGGTTTGTAAAAATATTTAGAAGTATAAACTACTATACAAAAGAACATTTCCATAAACTTAACTGGAACTGCAAACCCAACTTACATGAAAGTTTTGAAAGTAGCTGATGTGGTCCCACATTCACCTAGCTGTTGTCTATTGAAGCCTTCTCCCAGGCAAAAATAAAATTGCTAGCTCTGTTGTCTTTAAAGAGCATTTTGTATTATTACTATATTATAGTTTGGAATTAATATGACTCTTAAATCCCCTGGTACTATACAGAGTAATTGTGCTTTCGTGACCTTCCCTAGCAATGCCAATTATCCAAGTCACAAATCCTGCATGGGAAGACTACAAGTTCAGACCTCTGCTGTGTTTGTGAAAATTAGTATTTCCTCATTATATGCTGCACAGAGAAAACATATGCGTTTTGTACTAGTATCAACAGAAAATCTCTGCATCCTGCTGCACAGAGAGACCTTCACGAATGTTTAATTCAACCTTCTTGAGCTGCACTAAATTTGAGATTAGCTGTGTCTCCTGCAAGGTACTGCACATCTCTCTTACTCCTCCTTTGTCTCCTACACAATTTCTTTCTGATTCTCCCCTTGCACATTTAATCCCATGTGATCTTTGGCTGTAGCATAAGAAAATCTTCCTAGCTACCCTAAAATTTTTTCTAATCAGCTTTCTTCTGAAGCAAGAGAATGGTCCTTTCTCTCAAGCCAGTTTAGATCAAATAGTGTTTGTATGCACTTGCCAGTTCAAATTCTCTGTTTCTATTGTTGTTGACTACGCCTGGCACCACCAGCCAGGAGACTCTGTCTAATTTAAGATGCTTTACGTTGCGATCATAGACAAAGGAGCCTAATATTTTTGGAAACAACACCCAAGCATCTTTTTGTATCTTCTTCTGACCATGCTGTACAGAATTAGACAAAACTCTGCAAGAGGAGAAGTAACTGCTTTTGATGACACAGAAAAAATGTTGCTCTTCACTGGCACGTGTGTGGGGATAAAGATGAAAAATCTCCAGCCCAATCTCTAATAACACATACAGCTGAGGGGAAAAACTCACAGTTCTGTGATACCAGACACACTGAACTGCACATACCCATAACAAACAATGTGTCTCCATAACACTCTATAGAAAGGATGGTGGTACTAGGTCAAAGGTTAGACTTGATGGTCTTGCAGGTCTTTCCAACCTTAATGATTCTATGAATCCATAACCTCTGCCATTCACTTGTCTTCTCCTGCCTGCTCAGGAGAGATGGTGGGTTTTGCAGGCTCTTCAAAGGTCTGCAGTCTGGGACATGAGTGAAGGTGTTAGCCCAAGGTCAGGGATGGGATGCAGAGAGGTGCTTGCCAGTGCTCCTCCCTTGATTTGACCTTGAATCTCCAATTGTACAAACCATGTATGTCTCTCCCGAAGTCTACACGCTTCCTGACCTCTCTGGGATGCTGGGGCAGCTGGAGTTTGTCAGATAGGGAGTCAGAGAGCTACTGAGATACACAGCCAGTCCTTTGACTCTGAAGTGTTTTTGTGCCCATCTGTACAGTCACAGGAACATTCATGTGGGCACAGAGCCTTAAATAATCTGGTCCCCAGGTCACTGAAAGGTTAGTGCATTAACATGGGCCAGTTAGTGCATTCTCTATGACATTCACTGTGCAGTGAGGCACTGACATGCTGAGAAGCAGCCTCCATGTCAGAGTGAACTGCTCTCTGAAGGAACTCTTAAATTCCCAGGAAATCTGTACTTTGATTGGGGCTATTATGAAAGGGACACCAAGTTTGCAAAATTAAATAAAATAAGAAAGATGTGCAATGCTTTTAGTACTGTATCATTTAAAAGAAAAATGTTCAGATAAACATAATCAAATGTAAAGCTGCCTTGTCAGGTTTGCAAAATCCATAAAGTGACAGCAGGTGTTTAACCTACTGCATGGACAATATAAAAAGGTAATATTACAATGCATTACATCTGTGCCATGAGGCTGTGTTGAGACTAATGATTGGTTCTACCTTTTTGACTCTCAAGCTGCTGTTACCACTGCACCTTCTGCACCTCAGGGCTGTAGATGTTTGAATTTTACACAGAGGAGGGCTGTCAGAGTCATGCGATCTTTGACAGACTGCACAATTCAGGTCAGGATTTTCTTTTTCGGTACAGTAGTTGCTAACAGGAACATAACAACCTCCTACTGGTTTTGTGCGTGTTTAGTCTCTGAACAGCAGGAAGACATTGATGAGTGATGAATAGAAGCTCCTTTCCTACTGCTCTGAAACTCCACTGGCGTACCTGGACTTTAAATTATAGGACAGCATTCTCTCCAGCTGGTACCCTATGCTTGGTGGACCTATGGGTACAATGTAAATGGGAGAAGCTGGACAGGAACTAGACAGAAGCATTTCCCGTGCTGTGAGTTCATTAGCAATGTTAGAAACATATGACATGATTGTACCTTGATTTTCCCCACTACCACCCCCAAAACTGTCAGTCACTGAAAAATGAGGGGATGGGCATGTTTCACCTACCTAGGGAGCCTTAGTAGTAGAAAATCCGTGCAGTTCTGATGCCTGTGCAGGAATCAGGAGGCCGCTCCAGGACGCAATGGCAAAGCATCTCTTTAGAAGAGACCAGAGATTTCTCTCATTAGGAATAGGGCATCCAGTAACAATCAAATAATTGTGTATAGCCTCTTTTGGAAAGAAGAAAATGCACATACAAAGTTGGACAAGGTAAATCCAACCAGTTGCAATAGCTTGGTTTTGGATTAAGGTAATTTCAGTTAGGATTTGGGGTGTGGGCTTGTGTGGTTTTTTGCTACCCAAAGCAATTAGTTCTGATATTCAAATTGAAAAAATTCATTATTTGCCCCATGCTCTGAATTCGTTAAATTAAAGGAAAGCAAAATTGTTACATTTTGTCCATTTTTTTCCTGCTAGAGAACATAATATAAGCTACAGCTGTTTTGTTTTCAATTTTAAAAAAAATTGTAAGGGTAATTTGCCAATAATTATTATAAGCTCACTAAAAAATAGCAGTGTCTGAATATTACCTGTATAGTCTAAAAGTCTGTTTAGGAATACTCACAATCTTTTAATTTGTGCATCAAAATTTTACTAAGTTTTATGAAATAAGATGATAATATGTAGTTTGGGACCTTTGAAATTCTTTGGTGACTGCAATGAGTGTTAATAACAGATTAATACCTCTGAAGGCTGCTCTGAAGTTCCTTAAAATCCCTATGAATATGATGTCTACAGGCCATGGCAGTGGTATTAGCTGCTCACAGTGGTGCAGGGCAAGGATGCAGTCAGAAGAGCTGGACTGAGGGAGACCCTCACACAAAACCTCTCATCTGTAGGGCTGAGGGTAAGAGGATTTCTTTCCATGTTCAGGCCAGAACTAAGCAGGAAAATGTGGTACTGTTTTATGACACAGGTATTTTTCTACTTCCTCTACAAGAAAATAAGAGCAAAAAGATTTTGCTTTACTAGTGAAATTATATTGATTTCCGGCAGTTATTTAAAAAATGACAGGAAAAATATGCAAGCGGTGGCGCATCACCTTTGTGTTACAGTGATGGCTGGAAATTTGGGGTTTAACCACTGAAACCTAAAGGGAGGTCATCAAAAGTTCCTATTCTGGAAAAGAAAGATAAATGAAATCTCTGCATCTAATAATTTTTCCTCCTCAGTCTTGTCTATGACTGAGATGACATTTTGAGTATGACAGAAATACATCCTTCTCTTGTTATAAGACTCTCTGCTATAATAGACTTTGTTATAAATCCATGCTATCATGCTTTCTTGTGCCATTAGAACTCATGACACGCCTGTTACAACAACATTGTTTGCAATATTCCAAACTAAACTGCAGATATTGCTATAAAGGGATGTTCACTCTTGTTTTCAAGTTTTCCCAGACTGCATATATTATGTGGTTCTGGTTTTTAGATATTTAACTTTAAAAATCAGGTTTCCACTTTAAATGATTGAAAATTATTTCATTTTTCAAGTCAGATTCTTTTCCACAATTCCAAGGGTCTACAATATGATTTATAAAACTGTTGAGAGTGAATGGCATGAACAGTCTTATCCATGTCAGAATTTATGAAGCTCAGCCATTTGGATCTGGATTTAGCCGTATTTACCTGTGTCCCATATACAAGTAACCTAATCTGCAGCACAGCCTCTACTTCCAGGATCACAAGGAGGTGTCAGGGCCCCACCTCCACTCCCTTTACATTACTGTTTGAAAATCAAGCTCTTGCAGTATCTCCTATTTGTATGCTTCTAACTCAGCTACAAACCTTAAAGTCTTATTAGCCCTCTTTTACACCTTCTTTATACTTAGCTCAAATAAGATCAAAATGAAAAAAAATAAGTCTGTACAAAATCCAGAAGAAAGGAAAAAAATAAATATATTTTTGTCTATTTTTAAAAGCTTTCCCTAAAGATTTTGTTGGACTGACAAATCTTACAAATCTTCTTTTTTCTTTAATGCAACCTTTTAAGAATTTCAGGATTTGTTATGAATAAGAAAGAAAACAGGTACCCCCAAACCCATTGTGTCTGAGGAGAGAAACAATAGTTTTAAAAGGCGGGGGGGAATCTGCTTTCATTACTCCTACCTTTTCTTTTTGGGGAGAAAATGAGGAAATATTTCTGCTACTTCTCCATTTCCTCTTCCCTTTCTCTAACTGGACACAGAAAAAAATGGGAGAAGCAGGGAGCAGAATTTCACATGAAAACAAAACCTAGTTCTTTAAGATGGACATCATGTGGAACATCTCATCATGCCACAGAATTCAGCACTGGCAGGCTGCAGCACAGATGTGTGAAACAAGCTAGGGAAGAAGTACAGTCACCCTGTATAGTTTCTCAGCCCTCTGTGAGCCCAAATAAATCAAAATAATAGCAAAAAGAAAAATAAACCACTGGCCACCTCATTGGACTTTGCCACATTGATTTTCCTTTACAACTAAATGCTAATTAATTTTGCATTTTGAATTGTCACATTCCTCTTTGATTGTCCCCTCTGTTTTAGTGAGAGAGTGACATCTGTGGATTGATTTAGAGCTTTTTTCTTTTTTGCAATGCTTGTATGAACAGTCTTTTCAAACACAGATGTGATAGATAAGGCATGGCCACCCTTCAGAAGTGCCTCTGCTATCTAACCCAGCTCACCTCAACCAGGGGCTTGGAGGCACCTGAAGCGGCACTCCACAGGGAAGGAGTCCACCCTTGTTTTTCCTTCTTGGTGTACAAGCCAGCTTCTCAAAGAGCAGCCTTGTTTGTCTCCTGTATCTTCTTTCTCACCTGGCTATGACTTTCAATCAAGGGATTAACGTAGTTGTGCAGAACTTCACCAAGGTCGAAGCAATCTCCATGAATTCCTACTCGAATAGGTCAGGAGAAGGGTAAAAAAGCCTCTTTTAATCAAAACATGGAGAGGGCAGTGTACAAATGAAATGCAGTGCTGGTCAGGGCAGATTAAGGGCAGCACCCATGCCAGTGGGTCCCATCAATTTGCAGGGAATTTGTGACCTCTATGCACCCTCCACCTCAGCCAGTCCTGCATGGCTGTGCTGTGCAAGGCAATACAATATGGAAGAAACACCTTCTACCTGACCTCATCACTTTGCTCAGATTGAGGTGCACTTAGAAAATTTAGGATCTCCTACATGCTTTCCATAATCTGAGTCCATTTTTGATGGCTGATAAAGTCAAAAACACAACCGAGCTGTGAACCTCCTTCAATTATGGAGGGAATGAATGGAGGACAAAACTGCAAAGTCCTGTCTTCAGTGCATTTCTTCAGAGTTCAGCTGCAGAAGAGAGGCTTTTGGTCAAAAGGCATCTCCAGCTGGCTGCATCCTGGCAAGCACTGTGGCTGGCCAGCATAACCCACACTTGCCTTCATTGCCAAAGTCCCCTGTCAAAACACAAGGTAGGCAGTGAGCACTGCAGAAGAATTGGCATCACTAAACTAGTTTAAAATATGCTGCAAATATTTAATTAAATATCCAAAGGGAGATTTACGGTCACCATCCATTCCAAAGTATGTATAACAATTCATTCAATGTCATACGCTAGAAACTAGCACTTCTTTTTCCAAGGAAATTGGTCTGCATTCACTCAAAATATGTGCACTGCTTACAATCACATAGCATGTCATAAGCAACTCATTCCAGTGTGAGCCCTGTATGTTGAAAATTATGTATTAAACCTAATTCATGGTGTTTTGTAATACAGAAGACAGAGAAATTCGGTGAGTTTTCTGGCTGATTATTCAGGTTAGTGGGGCTGAGTCTGCAAAGAACATATGCATATATCATACATATGTATATACAATCATCCGAGGTCTTGAAATGTTTAGGAAAGACCCAAAAGCTTGATGGTTCGCTTCCAAATTTGCATAATTTTCTTTTTTATTTAAAGGTCATGTTCTAGATCATTTCCAATCATAATCAGTCACCATAAGCCTCAGATAAGGACTGTCTGACAGCTGGATATTAGAAGAAAGCTCTTCTTCATGCATGTTTTAAAAACTTTACCATTAATCTTGCCATGAAATCTCAGTTAAATGATTGCGGAATATTACATCAAAGTTATCCGGTGATCAGCAATGTGACTTATTTTCTGACAAGTACAACTTTGTCATTTTTATCTGATGGTCATCACATCTTCACAAAAAAATAGCTCTCCTTTTTTCTTCTCTCCTCTCTTTTCCTCCTCAGCTTGACTACAGTGCAGATTTGTATTCTTGGCACTCTCATCCCTGTTTGATGAGTTTTAGGAAAGTCCAATTGTCATTTTGTCCCCAGAAGCAAAGCAAACACTGCCTTAAACTGATAACAACGCAATTTAGCTGCCCCATAAACAGTCATTTTAACTCCATGATATGTGACTGCTCCTTCAACATTCAAGCAATGGAAATGACATCATTATCAGGTAACTCTAGATGATGAAAAATGGCCTACATTAGGGAACACTGTGAACACAAAAAATCTTCAGCTATCAGTCATCGCCATTGTAATGTACTTACCTCTATCTGCAGATTTAGACCTATGATGAGGCTGAACTTGCAAGGGAAAAAAACCACACTCTGAAGAGGATGTTTGTATAATTAAGCAGAAACATCTCTGTACTTCTGAGGACGATCGCTGTGAAGAGGCCAACAAAAACCTGAAGGCTAAGAGATTTCAGCCACATCATAAATGTAAGGATACCTAAGGAATACAGTCTTATAGACTCTCTATGGCTTTTAAAAATAGAAATTTAGGGTGATTCTTTCTGAGGATTAAATTTACTATTTTGTATTCAAGTTCTCCTGCAAGCTTTTTGCCTACTGTAAGAACACCACTAGTTTGCAGAGGTACTGTCCTGCAGAAACATATTCTCTACAGTAGCTGTCACTCCAAAGGTAACAGAGGCCTTGCCTGGTATGTGCCCCCTCAAAACCAGAGGGAAAGGGCTCCCAAAGGCAGGGGCAGTGGAGGTGCCTGCATAAGTCACACTGAGAGGGTACAACGGGGCCCAACCTCTCATGAGTTACCATGCAGTGGGGATAAGAGTTAAGCAAGGAACGGCATTTCCAACTGAACCCAAGAGCTGGCTCATCAGGAGATGCTGCAGCCCTTTTGGGGAAAGAGGGTTGATTTCTAAGTAGCAAGAGCTAGGAGATGACAGAAAGCAACACTCTCAGATTCACAAACCTGTCTAAAACTGCTGTGGTACTGCCTATGGTGAAAGCTTATGGCTTCCCAGCTGTGACTAGGAGGGACAGAAGGAAGGCAAACTGCAAGGACCAAAGGAAGGTTGTTCTCAGAGCACCTCCCTGCCCAATGCAGGGAGCCCTGGAAAGACAGCCTTTTCCTAGAAGTTTTAATTTTAGTATTCCCATGTTGGTAAGGATGAACTGAGACTGAGAAATTCTGAGAAACCCAAGCTTCCTTGTGCATCACAGAAATATTTTAATTATTGAGTGGCTTAGGGCACACTAAAGCAAAGGATCTTGGTATCTGCTGGAGCACTAATGGGCTGTCAGGTTTCCTTCACCCTGTCCCTCACTGAGAGGCTTCATTTTACATCCATCTGTACTGTTTCAGCTCTTCTTGCTCTATTAATTGCATGGGAATGGGATCAAGTCTCCAAAGTGTACCTTTCTGTGACATATAGCCCCCTACACAGACTGAGGATATTTGAAAGCTCTTGTCCTCTAAGTATAACCTCCTGTAATGGGAGGTTGTGTTAACCCTTTTCTCCTTTTTGCTGCCTTTTACATCACAACAAAGAAAGTGAATCTTGCAGCTCTCCAGTGCCTAGAAGCCGTACCTTAAGTAAAAATTAGGAAGTCCTTCTCAGCTGCTCTGTGGCTATCTGTGAAATCACATAATGAAAACTGTTTAATGGAATCCCAGGTCTCCTGGAAGGACAAAACTAAAGGAACTCTGGACACAATTTTTCAAGCTGAAAGGGTTTGTGAGTCAAGAGATCACCTTCTTTCAAAATGAAAAGGGAAAAGAGATACTTTTTCCTCTTTACAAAGATTAGGTGAAATATTTTGTCAATATTCTGTGCTGTATAAATATGAAGACACTACAGACTTTCTTAGCAACTTGTTTAGATGCCAGAATAAAAGATTTTTCAGCCTTAGAAATGTGCTAGTAACATCTTCTTTAAAAAATGAAATTATGAAAGTTTCAAACCAAGTTTGTTTCTAGTGTTTTCTTACAGAAACAACACAGAAATTTCAAAATGTTACTTCCTTCTGAGTTCCTAATGGCTTGAATGGGACTGCTCTATACTTATGAAGCCCAAGAAAAACATCATATCTTTGCTATCTCCGGTTTCCAGAATCTTAGCACATTTTCCTATGTTTTATGTTCTTAGAGTCTCTCTACCCAAGGCAGGAAATTACAGGAGAATTGCAATTGTCATTTGGGTTTTGCTTTGTTTAGTCTTTTCAAGAACATTTCAAGAATGGTTTTTATCCCCATGTTTATTACAAAAAGCTTGAGAATGTGACTCATAGAGGCTCAGAAGCTGGCAACCAAACAAAAGGAAATACAAATTTACAGCTCTGTAGTTCCAAAGCCGGTGCTATGTGTGGTGAAATGGGACAAGAAGAGGTTGACACATGGCTTTTTCATGCAGAGGCTCTAGCTGGGGTATTGCTTCACAGTCCAGGGCGGGGAAAAGTATGTCCTGAGATCTTTGCCTAGGGCCAGCCCCAGGGCTTGGGCTCCCAGAACTGGAAGAGACGACAGCTGAGCAAAACACTTCCAAAGAAATCCTTATGTATTTCTTTCTCCATATAACATTTTTCAGAGCCATAAACAAGCAGAAAATTCTGTTCTGTGCTCAGAAAAGCAAAGATTTGCTCCTGTAGTCTTTACATGCTGAGCTTTAAAACTGGCTCTCCCCGCTTTTCATTACCACTACCCTCAGCCATGCTGTAGCCTCATTATTGCACAGTGAAGACAACTCAGGGAGGGAGCTTCAGGGCCACAGCCACGACTGGCTGGGGTAACTCAGGGCTCCTAGGTATTACTGGTTATTCCTTGTTTGTACCCCTCAGCTGCAAAGGAGACCTCAAGGAAGGACAGCCTTGCCTCTCCACTTAAAACTCTGAACTCCTAGTTGTGACACTGCTTGGGAGACAGATTAAAGGGGTGGTTCATTGCAAGCCCAGAAAAGTTTTTCCAGGGACTTGGATCAATCTCAGCACCAGGGCAGAAGTACCACCTCTTTAGGCAGGGAGGTGAGAAATTCTCTGGTGATTATGGTTTTCAGCAAAGATGCATAAGAGAAGGAAACCTGGACTCTAACACACCAGAGTTCAGGAGCAAGGAGGTACAGAACAGTGAGTGCAAACAAGAACTGTCTGTTTAGCAAAAATAATGAGACAATAGCAAATGGTTAGAAAAGGATTCACTGGGGCTGGTAGAGAGGGAGGGAAACCTCTTGGGCTGCATGGTTGCTGCAATAGTTTTATTGATTTATTCCATGCTTTGACATTATCTTTGGAAATTTATCACAAGGAAAACTTTTAATGGGTAAACATCTCAAAAATTTTTTCTTCCTGGAGGGAAGAACACTTTCTGGCAGTGCCTTTGGTATGCCTGATCTTGTCCTTCTCCTAGAGAAAGGTGACTCAGTCCCTGACCCAGCAGAGATGGGTTTGGGCAGTGGCATACCCCCAGAATAACAACACCCAGGTTGCAGCTCACTGCTTATTTCTCAGTCTGATGTTGAAGAGAATTTGAAATTTCATCAAGGAACATTCTGCTGATTCACCAGCTCAACTTCACATCACATCATGATGGGGGAGCCACTGGTTACTTTGGTAACATCTCTTAACACACACAGTGGGGATTGCTGCACTCCACCCCTCTCAGAGCCCCAGGCAGCTCACGTGCCCCACACATCTGTGACTGAGGACAAAATTGTGTGTTAGAGCTGTCTGGTTATTGACAAGAGAAAAGGCTCCCCTGTAAGCCCCCATCACATCCAGTGCAGTTCATCTGAAGTTTCTCAACACTGTCTCCCTTTAATCTTTCCCCTCTGCTGCTAAAGTTCTTGGCTAGCTGTCAAAAGAAAGGACCCACAGGCTCTAAATGCTTTGCAGATGACCCAAAGGCTCCACTTTTAAAGGCACTGCAAAATGGCAGGATGGATCCACATCTATCCAGAAGTTTGGGCCCAAACACTTCTAAAGCTGATATTCCTCTATCATCTAAGAACTGGTATCAGTAAGGTGTTGGCAGTCAAACTCTATTGCATCTCATTCATCAGAAGGAGAAGGGTTTGACTTGTTTCTTGGAGCTATAATCTATGTAGTATTAACAAGAATGAAAGATGGAATATATTTAGGTATGCAGAGAGTTAAACAGAGTTTAAGTAGATTAAATAATTTAAATAGAGTTAAACACTGGGCTTTAATAGGTTTCAGACAGAATATTATTGAAGAGAGGATATTAACACCTACTGGTATAGCGGCACACATGAAGCTGGTGGAAATTCCTGTGAACAGAAATATGAAAACCATTGACCAGACCACTGACCACAATGGGGTTATAACAGAATCCACTAAGTAAAGAAGACCCACAACTCTGCTTTAGAAAGACCACAGTTTCCCTCTCTGGTTTATTCTCAGACCTCCAATTCCTAATGGCAATGATAATTCCTGTCCACAAGAATAACACCAGCTAATAGATTTGGTGGCTGGTCTCTTCTGAAAGACAGTTAGAATGACCATATCTTGAATTTTCCACTTTCTATCAATATTCAGAGGGAGCAGGAATCCCTTAACTGTTCAAGCTATATCATATGCAAGTAAGGGAAATGAAAATGAAGTGTAGATTTCTTCATCTACAGGCAGACAGAAAAGATTCAAAGCATAAAACTCTTTGCACAATATCTAAATGAGTCACAGGAATCCAAAATAACCGAGAAATCATATGAAAGCTTTTTTAAGTTACTAAAAAATATACCAAATTCATCTGTAGGAAACAATCTCAGGGAAATTATTCCAGGAAAAATTTGTTCACTAACATACAGCATTGTATGTC
>VYZT01030571.1:71232-236414 GCA_013400735.1 Pomatostomus ruficeps | reverse complement strand
CTGGGGCCGGCGGCTGCCCCGGCTCGCCGCGGGCAGAGGACGGAGCTGGTTCTCCGCGAACCGTAAGTGCATTTTGTATTCTTCCACCTCGGAAAGGGCCTTGACCGTGCGAGTCCTACCGGTGCTGGCGGCCATCCTCGCGACTTCGCGGCGGCCCGCACCGGCCCTGCCCTGGCGCGGAGCGAGCGCTCGGTTTCGCTCCCGCAAGACCATGTGCATCCTTCCTCTGCTTTCACTTTCAGAAAACACATCTGTTTTCTTTTCCCTTTCCTTTTTTTTTTTTTTTTTTAAATAAATCCAGTCGCATCCATACGGAGCGGCCGGGCTCCCGCGAATTCTCCTCTTTCTCATCTGAGCGTTTTTAGCACCCAGCATTCCGGAGTTCCGTATTATTTGTCGGATTTCGATTCGGCACACTGCATGTCTGCAGACACTGGTTTGTGCTCCTTCTTTGGGCACGGTGTATATACAACTCCGGGTGTGTATATTACTCCTGGCTTGTATAGTGTATTTATCACTTCTGTGTCCTTCTGCGTTCTCTTATATTACATTTTAAGTTCTTAGAATTATTTTGAGGGTCCTCATAATTTTTTGATTTATGTAGAGGTGTTTTTACTTCTCTCTCGTAAAAAGTCAATGATAAATTGACCTCCAGTAAAGAAAAAGGCCAAGTGGCAACAGTGTTCTCATGGCTAAGGTCTACAGAAGCAAATGGAAAATTAAAATCTTCCTGTGTGGTTTCTTTAGCCACTTAGAATTTCATTTTCTCTCTGATGTAGCATTGCAGGAGTCTACATTCTGTATGTGTGTACACAGACTCACACAACTTTGATGATCTGTTCCCATGAAATTTTTACGAACAAACTTGGTTTTCAGTGTAATTTTCTGTAGCAATTGCCCATGAAAAAACAACAACGTTAACTCTCACAATTAGGAGAATTTTGCAAATGCTGTTGCAGACCTCTGCATATTTCTTTCTCCTTCAGCCCTTTATATCCAAACACTTGTGTGCAGCACGCTAACGTGTATTAATAGCTGTTGCTCTGACACATGTCAGGACAGACAGACCTTGACAGATCAGGATTATTTCCTATGTGTGGTCCCTCAGGTGCCTCTTTTGACTTGGGGGACAGTGGACGCAGTCAGATCTCACTTGGGCCTGCTCTCTTCAGGAACCCATTCTGTTTGGGAGCTTTCTTTGAAGTCAGAATTTCAAGGAAAACTTTTTGCACATTTCTTTTCCCTATATGCCTGTTTTTCCAAAGAACTCAGTCTGGTGGCCACAAAAAGGAAAACTATGTGAAAATAAGGCGTAAATGCAAAGATACTGTTACCCGTTTAGGAGAGAACCCCTTGGAGCCCGCTCTGCCGGCATATTTGCAGCCCTCTTCCCCCTGCAGATCTGTAGCCCTTAACGAAATTAATCTGCAGTGAAATCACAGAAATCTGATTCTAATCATCCGCCCTGGAACAAGTCGGCGCTACAAGAAGACGAGCATAGTGTAAAAATACTTGAGGCACGCGGAGCCGTACCATTAACATTAAAACCTGATGGTGTGAAAGGGGGCCGGGGAGCAGATTCCTGTGCCTCCTTAGCCAGTTCCTTCCAACTTGTGCAACTTCTCAGGCATCTGTGGCAAGCAGTGATTTTTGTGGAGGTTGGTTGTGTTGCTGGTCAGGCTCCAGGACTTGCTGGTGGGCTAAAGTGAAGTTTTCATAGGAGAGTTTCTTAACTGTGCTGTGCTTGGTAAAGGTGGGTAAACAGCTAAGTTTAGCTTTTGTCAGGTTTAACATAATCTTGATCCTTTTTTTTTTCCAGCAACATTTGGTTTCTTCCTGCCTTTAAGTAGCTCTGGCAAGTTTTGTCCCCCTCAAACCTATTTTGGAGAACTGTGTAGCATAATTTGAGTTACTACCTTTCCATCAGAGTGCACCAGTCAAGATTCAGTGGAAGCCTGTAGAGAGTGAGTGCTCAGCATTTTATGGTCATCAGGGGTTGTTAAATGTGTACCTTTGAGCTTCCAACTCCCCAGTCACTTTTAGATTTTTTTTATTAATGGCAAGGTGACAGGACACATTTTTTAAGCAATATTAATCTGTTTGCACTAGTGTGGATATAGTTGTCTATAGCTGCTAGAACTCTGTTGACAGACTGGCTGGTACTAGGAATGTGGGTTTTTCTCCATTCATCTACATTATTGGGATTATTTAGATCGTAGCCACACACACTGCATTGACAGGGACTTTCCAGCTTCTCTCTGTGCCCCGAAGAACATACAGTATAATGCAGATGTACTTCTCAGCATCTGGTTTACACTGTGGAGTTTAAACATTCTCTCTGAATTAAAGTTCGGTCTAGAAGGGAACATTCCCTCATGCCCCAAATGACATTTTGTGGGTCAAATTACCAAGTAAAAATATCTTATTTTTAAATAATATTGCTCTGAAGGCTGGGTTGGGGGTAGACTATGGTTTAGCACTTTCCAAATGCTAAAGAAGATGGTTCAAGCTTCTGCTGCAAGTTGTGGACAAGCTCTTAAATTATTGTTTTAGCTCCGAGGCTTTCATAATGTTCTGTGCTCTCTGGGATGCAGATTCAATTATTCCCCCCTCCCCAGTTAATAATGGGGCTTTGTTTTATTTTCACTTATAAACTTTATGCCTCTCTTGCTAATCTTTCTGTGTGTACAAATATGCTTTCTTTGTCAGTCAGACTTGGCAATACTTAGGCCACACTAAACTAGTTCTGGGCAGTACAGCAAGGCTTTCTATTTATCAGGGCCTTTCCGGGGAAGTTTATTACACTGTAGGAGTGACATTTTCAGCCTTCTGAAAGAGTTGGTAAATATTTGGCAGGTTTTACTCCTTCAGCAAAAAAGAAAGGGCCATATTTTATCTGTGATAAGGCCTGAAAGAAAACTATCTAGGCATTAAGGCTTGAGTTGTTGGGCAGAAGGGTGGGGTTCGTGCAGGATATTCTTTGAATTGCCCTGAGTGAAGTCAAATGTTTGCCTGCAATTTAAGAACCACTGTTCCTCTATGTTTGCAAATAGAGACCTTCGAGCCAGGGCTGTATTTTAAGTTGCAGGAGGGCACAGAGCAGAGCAAATCTGTGGTGTCTGGGTTACAGATACATGTAATCAGGGGCAGGTTGGAGTCAGATCGGTTTTTCAGTGCAGACCTTTCACAGACTCCTGGGCATGCTTGTGTTAGAGCCTTGCACCCTTGGAGAGGCCTGAAGCTCACAGGAGGGGAGCAGTGAGTGTGTGCCCAGCTTGCAGACACTTTTCTCTCCGCTCTTGGCTCCATCTGCAGATGGCAAACGCCGAGCTCGGGCTGCGCTCGCTGCCAGCTCCCGCTCCAGGCCAGCTCCTCAGCACACAGAGGCAAACCAGACGTGGAAGGGAATGTGCTTCTCCCTTCCCACTGCTGGCCTACTTGAGAAAATCCTTCCAGCTCCTGCTGATTTCATCCCTTCCTGAGGACCCAAAAGTGCCAGGTCCCAGAGGGGAGGGGAAGAGGGGAGGACAGTCTGGAAGGGGCTGCAGGATGGCTGCTGCTGGCCCACAGGTGGGGACACACCTCTGAGGCTTTGGCTCCTTGCCACAGTCCGAGTGACATCCCTGTCAAAGGAAAATTGGTGGCACTTTGCTGTCTCCTTTTGCCAGTGTGATCCTTGCTTGGTAGAGGGGTTTTCTCTTGGGCTTGGTTGTTCTGGGGGAGTGAGTGAGAAGAAGGGTCCATGTGGTGGCATTACCAGGAGGGTTTCAACTGCTCAGATCCCAAAGAGGGGAGTGTTTGATGCTGGGATAGGGAAACCTTCCTTGCTGAGGGCAGGATAGCTCTTTCAGATCCCATCGCCAGCCTGGGCATTCGCGTGAACCTTGGTGTGAGCCAGCAGCGGTGTGGAAAAGAAATCATGTGGCTGCAGACTGCAGGAAATGAGCCAGGGTGATGCTGGTCTGGGGACAGCTTCCCCTTCCCTGCCTAACTCATGGGCTTCGGATTCATGGCATATTTCTTCAGCACTCGAGAATCAAAATATTTCTAAGATATTTCTTGGTAGATTTGATTTTGGATAGACTAGTTGAATTTTATTTGGATCTTGGTGGCCTGTCAGGTTATGAGGCTTAGGCTGTTGGGTTTTCCCTTCTATGGCAGCAGGCACTAGGCCTTTGTTCTTCGTGTCCTTTGGCAGAAAGTCCTTCATGGTGTCCCTGACATCCGCACGGGTGGATGATGTGCCCACATTCCCTGGCAGCATGCAGGATTTCAGTATTTTCCCAATACGGATTTGTTAGTGACACCAGTGATGACTGGAGTTGTTACTCCTAGATCAGGCCCGATAGAGCTGTCACTCATTATGATTATTATTTTAATTACAAAGCATCCCACCTCACCAAGGCTCTGGAGTCCTGCTCAGGCAGTTCCTGTGCAGAACTTGGACAGTGGCGGGCAGATGCCGGACCGTGGAGGAATCCCCACTGCTCCGGGTGGGACTTTGAGGAAAAAACATCACCTGAGCTCTCTGCTCTGGTGCAAGGGTCAGTCCTGGACAGCTGGAGGCAGGGCAGGATCTCTTCCCATCCTTTTCCTGGTGAAATCTGATGAAAGAAAATAGTGACATTCCAGTTCTTGCAGCTGGTTTGAATCTCTATAAATGCACGTTACTTTTTTTTTTTTTTCCGTTCCAAGTATGGAATTTCCTCAAACTATAAAATTTGAAAGCAGATTTCATTCAACAAAATCTCTCTGCATGATAACTTTTAAAGTATAGTGAGGAACTCAATTTAAAACATTTTAATTCAATCAGCAGCCTGTAGGAACTAATCTACAGTGGCCCAAAGGCCTGCTAAAATTAGTAATGGTTTTATGTTTTTGGAAAAAAACTCTTTAGGGGTGGCTCTGTTGTTACAAAGAACAGAGCTTTTGAGCACATGACTGTCGGCAGGGTTAAATTCAAATATGCAAGTGCAGTAGTTTAAGGAATAAATTCCAGAAGCTGTTCAAGGCTCAGCTGCATTACCGAGCGACGATCAGGTTGGGTTAGGCAGAACTGCCATGGACTGAAACATCTGGAATAATATCACGTTTCCCCGGAGTGGAATTTTCTTTAAGAACAGCAGCAATTTCTGATATTTGAGAGGGTGGAGCCAGCAGCAACCTACAAATGGCTGGAAAATGAATTAAGAATTTATAGAGTGAAATATTGAGACTTTGTCAGGAATCGTGATTTTGATTATGATCGCTTGTTTAAAGCATCAGCTCATTCTGGGAACTGGGGCTTTCCAGGCTGCAGGGATTGGTTGGACAGTTTACACCACAGCCAGAATTCGGCTCCTTGGCACTTGGCTTTTTAGTCTTTTGATTAATTCCAGTGAAACAAGTTGTGGCAAACTGATTTGGAGCTTTGGAGCCAGAATATGCATGAAAAATCTTGTATGAAAAGAGAGATTGTTTCATAAAGAATTTGAATGTACTTCAGATGAAATATGCTTGGTTTAAAACTATAAATGCTATTTTGATTTTTTTAACGAAGATAAAAGTTTCCACAATTCTTGCATTATGGGTGTATTTTACACTTGAAGGGTACTATAACAGACTTGAAGTCTCAGTTGCATTTAAAGTATTTTTTATTAAAAAATCTGCTTTGACTACAGAGATATTTTGTATAATTGTGACTTCATCTGTTAAATTTGAAGGAAATATTTCTGGAGAAGGAAAACATTCCCATGCAAATAACAGTTGCACAGAACAAGAAACAGAAAGGTGCCTAATCACAAATGAGCTCACCCATTTTAATTTACCTTGGACCATAAAGCCGAACAAGTAATGTGATTTGGAAAAAAACCATAATCAGATATTTACAGTACCCATTTTTTCCATGTTGTGGATTATTCAGCACTACAGTTAATGGTGTTTTACATCAAGCTTTCAATACGTTAAGAATGTCTTCTGCTTTACACACCCCCAACCAGCCTGAATCCACATTTTAGAAACAACTTAAATGAAGGGGGTTTTTAAACAATTTCACTGAACAATGAAATTCAACTAACTTAAGCTGAATTTCTTAAATCTGAGTCAGTAAAGACATCCCAAAATGTCATGCACAATAGATTGTAACAAAGGAGCAGAACTTCCCCGAAATCTTTGCACAGTGTTTGTTACTGCAACTCAAAGCGCTACACTGAGATTTGAATTACTTTACTCCCAGTCCCAGCCTAAATTTAGTTCCAGGATTAACATACTGCACTTGCTTCATTGGAAGAGTTTGGTTCTCTTGTAGCATATTTGAGCTAGTTTTGCATCTCCCCGGGGAATAAATCACAGTTTGAATGAGAACATTCACACGTATTTATGGCATTAATGCTCTGTGCAGTCGGAGGGGCTGCGTGCAGTCAGTCTTTACTGCTGCCTCCACCTCCCTTTCAGGGCTTCATTTCATTTCTGTATCAACGGCCATCAAGGGCAGTGAGAAACAATGAAACATTTTTTTCTGACAGCCTTTCTTTGCAAACATAGCAATAAGTGTCTCACTTTAGAATTTCCATCAGAGTGAACCCTTTCCCCCCAGCCCAGCCCCATGTGAATAACTGCACTTGTACAGCGAGTTGTTTCACATGCCCCAAATAAAAATGTAATAAATCCAGAGTAAGGAAAATGCTTATGAGCCAGTTTAAGGTGTTATGTAATACTAGTTACATAAAGTTTTGGATGTCTTTATGCTTTTAAGGTATTATTGCCTTCAGAAAGAACACAAGCTGCAGTTTAATTTCAAAACATTTGATAGTAGTTTAGTCTTAAAATACATAAATTTGGCTGGTAGATGTGGGTATATCACCGAATGAATTTACAGCTCTCCAAAGAAACAGCAGGTGTGCCCAGTGCTAAATAAAACATCTCCTGTAAGCCAGCAGAGATCTCCTGATCTGCACCAGCCCAGGATTTGTCCCGTGCTCTAATTTTGGTGACGGGTAATGTTTTCAGACAAACAGTCACGAGCACACTATCATTTTATAGCACTATGCTCATAACTGTTGGGAAATTCTGATACTTCTGAACCTTTTATAACTTCAAAGTGTGTTTTCCAAACAGAAATATTTTATAGCTGGTCAGCTATCAGTGTTCCATTAATGCCAAATTACGGTCAGTTGTTTGCAGGCAGCAAGCAGGGTTTCAGTGTTAAAAACGCATTTAAAGGGGCTGTTGCAAAGCACAGTGTGAGCTGTGCTGTAGGGTGGTGTGGATGGCCTTTAGTCCAGGTGAAAGAAATGTATTACATCCCAATACAGCCTCCAGAAACAGTCTCCCACCTGAATGATTTCCACAGCAACTAAAGATTTTACTTCTAATGAAATTTGTTGCAACTTCACTATTCCAGGCATGGCTTTGAATGTAAGCAGCGCTGCTGAGCTATCACCTGACAGCCTCTTGTTCATGAATAGTATTTTTAAAGGGACAGAATTTCCCCTTTTGCCAAGCATTTCATATGCCCCATGCAGCACTGAACGGCGGTCATGAACCTGGGCACTGGTAGGGCATTAACTGATAACATCTCATTCTCACTGAAGTGTCTCGATAGCAGTACCTGTCAGAATGATTCCTAATTCACCCAAGATGGAGTTCAGTTACCTGCATCAGTCTGAACAGTCCTTGGTCTGGACTCCTCTCAGGGCAGAGGAAAGGGGGAGATGGCTCCAGGGTCAGGGTGGCTCGCTGGGCGTGTTAATACTTGAGGATGGGAAACAGCGCTTGCCCCACTAACCAGGAAGTTTGTACAATCAGCTTTGAGTCACAGATGTGAGGGCTCCCCAGCAACTGATGCAAATGGAAAGGTTTTTAACCACATATTTCAGTTAACTCTTAGATTTGCTTGATGGCTTTGGTATGAGAGGTGTAAAACTTGTAGATGAGAAGCTGCTCCTGTAACAGGTCACACTGGTGGTGGGGCACCAGGGTGTGCCTGCATCATCCAGCTGTTCTCAATGCTGCTGTGACTTTCCTTCAGTCTCTGTGGCAAGTGAATTTGGTTTCTCTAACCTATCCTTATGGCTCTAAACTATTAGCAATTTTAAGGACAACTAGCTCAGTTTCGTGTTGCTAGATCCCATCTAGTTTAATTAATGACATTCAGCAAACAAGGGGGGTGTCCTGTGACTTACTGCTGTAAGGAGCTGCTGGATATACAGAGTTGGACCCCAAAACCAGTGGGCAATCTCCACAGTAAGCAGTGGTTATTAACCTGTACCTGGCAATCTGCTCCCTTTGGAAAATCATTTCAGAGTTACCCGTAAGAAGTAATGCTGGAATGAGAGGAAAAAGTCTTGTAATTCTCCCACACCTGCAGCACTAAAGCTGGGATCCCTAGTAATGTAAATTTCATTTTCTGTGCAAGATTTTACTGCATTTTGTACCAAAAAAAAAAAGCTGTAAACTTACAACAAAAGACCAACATCTTAAGCAGAGAGCAATATAGTTTAAAAGCCTGAGGTCACTGTGTTAGTGCTTCAAGAAGAGTGAGTACACCCGGGCTTGTCCGGCCATCTCTCTGGGAACTGTGGGGTTTTTGTCTGTTCTCTGTTGTGCCCCAGTATCCAAAATAGACACTTTTCATGAATGCACTGGCGAGGAACAGCGTGTGATGGGATTAGTGATGAGGCGAAGCCAAAACACTTATCAATTATTGTATCTGTTTACTTCCTCAAAGAAGGCTCCCTTCAGAGGCACGTGCCTCCTCGCTTGTAACCACACTCTCTGTGCTCTCCCTCGCTGTTGAAAATTGATTTGCACATGCTTTGCTCCAGTGGAACCTCTTGGCTTGTCCCTGTGAAATGTCACTGCTGGTGGGTGTAGCTGGGTGTGGGTGTTCCCTGCCCTTGGGATGCTGGCACTGCACGCAGGTCACACGCCTGCCTGAGAGCAGCTCTGTCCGCTCCATCCATGTGCCACAAAAGAGGCAGCTGTGTCTTTAAAACAAAAAAAGTGGAGCTTTCAGGTCCCAGTCTTCTCTACTTGCTCCTCCCCAGGGAATGGACACAATTTGACCTTCCTACACTATTATGAACTAGGAATAAGCCTTTGCTGGAAAGGTGGAAAAGCAAAGTGAAAAAAATCCCCAGGATCATGTAAGCTGTGGCTAATGAAATGTGGATTTACGTGACCACCCATAGCTGATGCACATTTTATGCTTGACTTCTCCCATGCGATGAGTCCACTGCTAGCAGGGGTAATAGTTTTAATTATATGCTCCATGGTTTTTTTAGGACTTTGTACACTGCTCAGACGTAAGGGAACTAATCCACAAAGTGTGCAAATGAAATGAATCTAAGTTCTTACCAGGCAAAGTAAAAACTAAGCCCAATGCTTTTTAAAAGCTTGTAAATGACAATAATTAGCTTTTGTTTTAATGCTAATACATTCTGACCATATACATAGTATTGTAATGCTCATAATCAGTATTGGTGTAAACATGTAATTTTTAAAAAAGTCCGAAACTGGACTTTGTGAGAATTCTTTGGAGTTCAGGAGCACAGGAGTATTCTTATATTATTTTCACTTATTTGACCTCAAAGAGCTGGTAAATGGAGAGCACCAGAACACCTGATAGATCTGCTGAAAGCTCCAGGTCCATAGCATGCTTAAGTACATGCTTAACTTAAAGCATACAATTAATCACATCCCTGGTCCATGGAGTAATTAAACTTGTGCTTGTGTACTTTGTACAGCACAGTACCAGCCCGCAGGCGTTCTCTGAATGCTGGTGTGCCTGAGAAAGTGGTGAATCAGAAGGTGATTTTTGGCTGGAGTCTGAAAATGAGCTTAGAAGAGTGAGTTAGGCACTCAGAACTGGTTAGATTTGAATAGCTACGGAAAAGCTGATCTTAGCAGAGCCGAGTACGTAGCAAGGTGTGGCCATTTACTTGATGGTAATGTCTCAGTTTCGTAGAAAGTGAAATAATTTTGAAAACCCTTTTACTCGGAAAATCCCTGCTGCTCTCCTATAACTCCTTGCTTCCCTCAGTGCCAGGCAGACCAGACAGTTCCAGCAGAGCCCAGGCTGGGCAGCACCTTGCTGGCAGCCTCTCTCTTAGCTCACTGGTTGGGGTTTAGGTGGGTTCAGCGCTGGGGGCAGCACTGGCAGGTCGAGGCCAGCGGCGTGGCTGCTTTTCCCGTCAGAGGTCAGTCTGGGCAGGGCTCTGTGGGCGCACTCCTCTGGAGCCAGCGGGCATTCGGCCACTGCTGGTCATTATCTATACCCCCCAGGCCTCTCCAGCTGCTCCAGCGCTGCTGGGGACAGAGCCTTGGGTTACAGCTGCACGACTGAACCCAGCAGCTAACGGTGCTGAGCGTGGTTCTGGGCGCAACTGTGGCCTGGGACTCCTCCAGCCAGCCCTGGACATTGTCTGAAACTCAGCATGAGCGATGAACCTTTATCAACAGGCTGTTCGGATGTGTCCCCTTTCCCCCTTCCTTTGGAGACTTCAACAGGACAGCAGTGGCCAGGCTGGGCTGGTTGGCCATGCCCCAGTTAATTTACTGGGAGTCATGGAGCCTCTTCCAGCCACAGCTCCTCCCCTGGCATTTTTCTCCTGCTGCTCTGCTGCTCTCCCTTCCTGTCGCTGTCCTGGTGCCAGCCAGTTTGATGTGTCAGTCAGCACACTGGCGAGCTCCCCTCTGAGCTGCTCTGGCTGAGCTTTGCCCACACATGGGTGGTTTGACCGGGCAGCACTGCCATCCTCTTTGCCAGCCTGAGCCAGGTCATGGTCTCCTGCCACTCAGGAGGAGTGTAATGTGGCAGCCTCCAGTAGGCTTGTTGATGACGAATTGTTTTATTTTATATACTCAAAGTCAGCTGCTTTAATTTGCTTGTTCTCCAAGGCTCTGTGTATAAATGCTAGTGAGGTCACCATGCTGAGGCAAACCAGGGCAGCATCAAAAGCTCCTCTTTGAAATATTGGCTCCTGGGTATCTGAATGGTGGGAGGCTCGTTTGCAAAGCAGCCTCCATGGAAAGTCTGCGTAATGTGTTTGATTATCCAACCTTGCCATTTTCAAAGGGACCCAGTCAAGATGAACAGGGCCTAAATGTACCCTCTCCTAAAAATAACTCTGCCTTTCCAGCTCCTCTGCTGATGTTGGGAGTGGGAAAGAAAAAAGTATGCTCCAAAAAGAGGATTGTAAAGAGAGAGGAGATGTCAAATGCACGTGGTCAAACCCACCTCTTGTCAGCCCCAGAGGATGGGTGCTCCTCCATTAGTGCTCATGTGTTCCTCCACTTTTGGGTCCCAGGCACTTCCCCCTGGGCGCTGCCTCTCCTGGACAGGAGCTCAGCCGGGCAGCTCTGCTGGACACAGTGACAATGGGGACATGGTCTGTTCCTTGGCAAAGTGCGACACTTCCTGGATTCTCCTAATGTGTGTGTTTTATTTTTTTGTGGGTGAGGGACAGGAGCAGGACTGGCCAGGATGGGTCAGAGTTCTTGCTGTGCATTCCTTTTGTGCTGTCCAGTTGATATTTTCTTGGGGATTGTTATGTAATTTTCAAGATGGTGATCAGCCTGATCTTGGTTTTGAGAGAAAAATCAGAGCCAGGCCTTGTTTCAGAAAGCAAACCCCACATAGAATGGTTTCTGGAAGCTTTGCCAGCATTTCTCCAAAGCAGCTCATTAATTTCAGGACTCTGCTGGTATCAGTTGCTCTCTTGGTGTCGTGTCCACTGGCTCATGCACCTGGAGTCAGCTCCAGGTTTGGAAGTGTGCAGTCCCAGGGTCCTCGGAGGAGCCCTGGAGTATTTTCAGCTGCTCCGAAGGCAGCCCTTCATCTTTTCCAAGCTACACGGAGCCAGCACTGCTGCCATCTAAACCCAGAGGCTGAAGCTCTTATCCGGGCACAGCAGGATCAGCAGCTGCTGTTTGAAAGGCTCAGAATCTCTCCTGTGAGTGGGTGTTACTCGCTTGGTAATACCAGTCCATTCCAGCTGAGGATCTGTCCCTTTGTTTTGTGTATGGGACAATTTGTTTTCAATTTTTGTTTCTGAAAGGAAACTGTCAAGACAAAATTCACACTTGAAAAAATTAAGGGAAACAGCCCTTTGTCCGTTTCTAACAATCCCCTTCGATGACTAAAGCTGGAGGAATTCTAGAAACTGCAATAATTTTCTACCTTCACTTTGGTTTTGTTCTACTCTTGCATTTTCTGAGTTTCAGACACAACACAACAAAAGTAATTTGAGTTAACATCAGAGTAACCTAGAGATGTGTGCTTTGATCAGCAGAATCTGACTGTGCTTTATCTAGAAGTGGGACTGGGGCAGCAGGGAGCCAAGAGCAGTTTGGGCAACATTCACTCTTCCTGTAGCGCACAGCCTCTTGCTTTGCAATCCAAGAGAGAACATCCAAAGCCGCTGTGAGTGATGTTTTCCTTCAGCACATACCCATCCTCACTCAATTCTGCCAGTGACCCCATGCCAGTAAAATAAAACTGGGGGTGAGACCTCCTGCCCAGGCTGCAACAACTCCAGTTACCTGCTTTTCTGTGCCCTGGGTCTGCTCTGCCTGCTCGTGGTGGGGTTCTGGCTGCCGTGGAGCTTGAGCTCTCCCTGGGGCAGGGGCTCATCGGGTTTTCTTCCGTGATGGTGCAGCAGCCAGTGCTGCAGGGACCTGGTCCTGCCTGGGGCTCCCCTCAACTACAAAGAGTTGTTTATTGTCAATCCAAGGAGAAAAAAAAAGAAAAAAAGAACTTTTGAAAATGAAACAACATGCATCTCATTTTCATTTTAGTCCTAAAACCTACTTGATGCTCATTACAAAAGAATTGATTCCTTAAATGAATGAAGCAGCCAGGAGTGCTGCTTTCAGTGTGGGACTGCTGCCGCTCTGACTCACGCTCTGCTCCTCGCGGGCTCTGGCTTTTATGCCTCATTTAGGACCAACGTCATTAGCATTTAGAGGGTTGCTGCTTTTTTCTTTTTTATTGTTATTATTACACTACTGTTGTAACTTTCTCAAAGATGCAACTAATATTTGGATCCAAATCACGGTTCATGTTTCATTACCAAATCAGGGTATCAGGTTTGCTTTCAGTTGACTTACAAGCCTCAGAAGAAATTGTAAATGAAGATAAGGTGTGGCTCTGTGCAGTTCTGAGAGGGTCTCCGGGGTTTGTGGATGTCAGGTTGTCTGTTACCGTGGAGCGTCATCCCATGTGGGATGGGTGAGGATGTTTGTCTTGTGTTGCACAGGGCTGGGACCTTTGTGACTCCCCAAGCACCCCTGGTCACACCAGCCGTGTGCACGTCCCTGGAGATGGCTTCTGTGAATGGCAGCACCTGCACACACGATGCTGGGCAAAGGGTCCCTTGCCTTTACTACAAGGGGAAAGAAAAGAAGAAAAGCCCTGAGAGTGCTTAGGTGTTCCCTGCTTTGACACAAACTCTTCTGGAAGTCCTTCAGCATGTCACAAAGTCCTTCTCAAGGGCAACAGCTTGCAGGGACACTTGCAAGCCCATTATGGGATGGGGCCCACCCCAGCTCTCTACAGGCAGAATTCATGGGGAGACAACAGAGCAGAATTGTGGGAATCTGCCTGTAGTTTCTGTTGAGTTCACCACCATGAAAATACTGATCAATTAAAAGGAAAGTGTTACTCCTTGCCCTAAGAACATGCAGGGCTGGGCTGGGATTTCCAGGAGGACTAGTGAATGAGGGTTGAAAATTCCCAGCCAAATACTTAGCACCTTTTTGGTTGGAAATGCATATATCTTTTCCAGATATTACTTTAGCTGAAAGTTGTTAAGAAATCAGAAGTAATTCCGTAAAATCTCAGCTTTATTAATAAATTAAAGGCAACTGCTGCCACAGAGGGGTGTGAGCTCTCCTGCTGGGACCTGGGTGCTGCCAGTGCCCTGGGGAGCTCCCAGTGCCACTGGGATTGCAGGTTATGACCCAGTGTGGGATGTGTGGGGCCGGTCAGCCCTGGGGTCTCCACTTCCCCTGGACAAAGTACCGCTGCTCACCTGGGTGCCAGGACAATGAGTACCCGCAGGACAAACTGATCCTGCCTTTTGCCCCGGTGGCTGGGGTGTTCCAGGGCTCCCTGCAGCGAGCTGTGCCAGGCTCCGTTTGGTGGCATTCCTGCGAGTGACAGACGAGCCATCTGGCATTACGCTGAAGCAGCACAGCGTTCGCTCAGGGGGAGCCCACAGGGATGGCAGAGCAGTCGCACACCTTCCCCTGCTCTGCAGCCGGGCACTGGGGCAGAGCCGTGTGTGCCGTGCTGGAGAGAACGGACCCTGTCACACCCTGCCCTCCTGGGGACCGACTGAGCGGCAGCAAGAAAAATGAGGGACTTTCAGGGGCAGCTGTGTTTTACTAACCCAGTCATAATGCCCCTAAAAATCCTTATTGTTCTTGCAATAGTCAACTGTGGCGTGGGGAGGCCTGGAAGGAGAGCTCGAGGGCAGGCAGCCCTCGGGAAGGAGGGCTGGCAGGCTGGAGCAGGGTGTGAGGCTGGGGACAGTGTTTGTGTTGGAGTGGAACTAAAAGGATGTGGTGTTGTGACCTGTGGTGTGGAGCGTGTGCTTCTTATGATGTTCAGGGCATGAGAACTGGAGCACAAAGATGGGGAAATTAAATAATCTGTGCTTTCCCTCCCCGTCGTGTCTGACATTTCCCCCCATCAGATAAAGGCAACCAGAGAGATGAATCCCAAGCCCACAGAAAGAGTCCTTACCCAAATGGTTCTTCCCTTCCCAATTCTCTTTTACTCCTCTTTCAGCAAACTCACTGCAGGTCTCTGCTCATCCACAGCATCTTTCTCTGAGCTTTATTCCTTTCTCGTATCTCAGATCAGACCATGATGAAGTAATTGCATGCAAAGAAGCATTTTGTTAAACAGAACCATAATATTCAATTATTCGCCATCTTTATGCATTCTAATACTTTATTTGCATTTCTGAGAGCTTCTGTATGCTGAGTAAAAGTTTTTATTTTCAATGAACTCTGCAGCAATGTTCAAAGCTTTTATCCTCTAATAACTCTAGGGGTATGGATAGGCAAATTAATCTGGCCCCCTGGCCCCACAGCAGCAACAGTCCTTTCACATTGTCTGCGTGGATTACTTATTCATTACCTTTCTGAAAAGGCTTTGTTTATGGCTTTTAGCATTTTTTATCAATTAATTGATATGATTATCAATTAATTCTGCTTTATACGCCTATGCCAATAGATTAGGAGTACATGCTTTTTTTTCCTTTTAATTGGGTTTTATGGCTCTGGAGCAAGATTTACTCATTTGTTATTTGTCATTCTCAGGAGCATTTCAACTGCTTTTCTTAAGGCTGAATTCTTTATAAAGGAGAAGTGACCAGAAACCCTGAGCTGAGTCCCAGGTCTGGCTTAACTTTGTAAGGCACACTGACACACTGAGGCTGCTCCACTTAAGGTATGGTATGAACCAGGAGCTGATCCCGTGGCTGCGGAATGAGCGTTCACATGGAGTCATCCCGCTGTAGCTACTGCAGCTGCCGTGTGAGCAACTCCGAAAAGACACTCCCTGTCCCAGTGACTGTGTGACAGACCAGACAGACAAAGCACCGCTATCAGTGAAGGATGGGTACTGCTCAACCAGCCGGGAACAAGGAAACCTGCGCTGCGCAAGGCCCCACAGAACTGTCCAGGAGTGTCCTTCATGGCAGCTGATTCCAGGAACGGGACACTTGGGGAACTGTTTGTGTCAGGACTTCCTGCTTGGACACCTTTGATTTCTGAGACTGCCTCATCATGGGAAACCCCAGATCCGCTGCTCCTCTCCACAAGGATTCCTGTATCCAGCAGTGTCTTCATTGGATACTTTAACGAGATGAAAGGGCTTGAATGTTTCCTTGGCAAGATGGGTGGATGGAATTAGTTTAATCTCTTCTGATTCTGACACCTACAAATCAACTGACCCAATCACCTCTTCTGCTGACAGCCTGCAAAGCAACACTCTACTACCCTGGAATATTCTTTGTGATGAAAACAGGAGGACTGGGAATGGGGGTTTGTAACTTTTTGGATGAATTTCTGTTACAATTTTTATCTTTAGTATCACCACTTTAAATAAGAATATTTATATATTAAAATAAACACATTTTTTGCCCTGAAATACTGGAATATGCCTCCCCAGCCTCTTCCCACCTCAGCTCTGCCACTGTGAAGAGAACCCACCCGTGGATTTTAAGGTCAGAAGGACAAGTCAGAACTTCTAACAGAGGATGCCCCCAGAGCAACTCCTGCAGTTCACCCTGCAGCCCAGGCCCCGATGAACGGATCTTTTTCTTACGTGCTGTGGGAACTCTGCCTATAGAAACGTCTTAGGAGCTGTTCCAGGGCTTTATAACCTTGTGTCTTGTTCCTTATGGCAAGCTGTGAGTTGCCAGCTTATCCTGGCCTCTGTGGACAAAACCCTTCGTGTGTGTGAGTGCGCGTGGGGAGCAGGAGAGCACCGCGGTTCGGTGCTGGTTTTGCAGGTCTGTTCCCAAAGCGGCTCCCCAGCTGCCACACTGCCTGTCAGAGAGGAGGCTTGGTGCAGCACAGGTCTGTGAGGTCACCTGGTCCGTGGCCAGGAGCTCACGTGCAGGATCCCTTGTGCACATCCTGCGGTGGGACCCAGCCCTGCTGCTCCCTCTGTAACACTGGTACATTGTCAGCACACCCAAAGCCATTTCCCAGTGCCCACACTAAGCCACCAAGACTTCAAGAACACATCTGACTGGATTGAGTTTTCTTTCTTTTTGAAGTTCAGTGTCACTTAGCACCTCCAATTTAGCTTGAAAAAAAAGCAGAAATACCTAAAATAAAGATGTTTTGAAAAGTACATGCAGGCAATTACGGGTTTTTTTCAGACTCAGTCTCAGGTGATGCCATCAGCTTCTACTGCTGTTAAGCAAAGCCCCAGAGTTCCTTTGAGTTGCCATCCCTAGGCTGTGCTAAGCATCATGAACATGAACAGAGATCCTGCTGAAATAAAACGCCCTGGTCCTCACATGCACACATTTTTTTTCTCTGAAAAAACAGGTAACAGCAGATGAACTAAGCCTGAGCCACCACTGATGCTGCTTTGCCCATCCTTGGAAGGTGCAGAGCATCTGGATTGGTGATGGTGTTACCACTGCTCACAAAGACCTGACCCGAGGCAGCACAGAGCAAAGCGTACAGGGTGAGATCCCAACAGGGAAAAGGGGAAAAAAAATGAAATTTCTCTTCAAGTACAAGCAGTTCTGCTAATGCCTGCAAGCAGGCTCTCACTGCAGGGATGCTTGCAGAAATGCCCTGCACTGTTATCAGCTGCTTTCAGTGCACAGCTCCTGTCCAGAACAGTTTAATGTGGTTCATTCAATCAAACAGAAATTGTGTGTCAGAGACATATGTGGAATAAAATCAGAGCAGGAAATACATTTTGCAGACAAATTTCTTGATTGCTTTTATTAAAGCCCTGTGGTACTTTGCTGTAGTTTCTGATGAATAAATGGCTGCTTCACAGAGGAAATACAGTTTATTTAGGCAAACTTCTGTCATAGTTTAAACAATTAATTTTCAGCAAGACTGAATAAATCCAAGCTTTCAAGGAACCTTTAGCTTTAGCAGGTGGTTATTGGCCTTTGTCTTTTTAACTGGACTAGAACTGGCCATGTTTCACTAAAAGAACATTTTCTGGAGTTGGTGGGAAAGAAACTAAAACTTCTCCAGTGGGATGGCTGGGCCAACCTTCACATGAGCTGGACCCTGTTCGGGTGCCCAGTTTGTATTGCTTGGGGTTCAGAGGTTGATACTTGGTACTTTTTAAAGAGAAAAACCAGAACAACCTCCCAGCAAAGTGACCTGACATCCCTGGGTGTCAAGTTCATCACACAAACTCATCAGCTGATCCAGAACAGCATGCAGGCCTTTCTCTGCAACATCAAGCTTGAAAACTTTGTTATGTCATTGGAGCAGGATTTGTCTTCTTTACCTGGAAGCCCAACAGACAGAAAGTCCTCTTGTTACTGAGGTTGATGCTGCTTTATATGCAGTGTAAAAAAAAAAAAAAACAAACAAAAAAACAAGTATGTGCTGTTTCCTGAATACTGAGGATACAAGGAAAACCATCATGGTATCCCAGGTAAATAATGTAATGATTTAAATCCCACATTTTAATTGCCAGGAGTCGTCTTGGCTATTTGTCCTGCTGTCATGGGCCCATGGCTCAGTGTGACAAACTGATGATTAATGTACCTGCAAAACATTCCTTATATTTTTAAGTTGATATTCCTGTAAACTTTACTTACTTTGTCTGTAAACTCAGCCTGGCTCTTTAAGCTCAATAGCAACATCCTCATAGACAAAGAAATCAGAGAAATTGAGAGTTGTGGCAACCCAGTTTGTAAATTTGGGTACCAGTAAGCCCGTGGAGCTGGGCATGATGCACGTAGTCTGCACTTCAGGGAAGGCACTGAAGTTTCCTCTGCACAGCCCCAGACTCCTCAGGCTGCTCATCTGCCTCAAGAGAGAAGCTGAGCAGTCCAAGGACTCACTGCTGCACTTCTGAATCTGTGGAGGAGCGATTTGTTTTCTCCTTAAACTTCCTGTGACTTTTGCTCAGCGTTTTTAAAGGAAAAATTAAAGACTTACTGGTTCCTACACCCTACCCTTTACAAATATACTCCCAGCTCATCCACTTCTGATGGTTCATTCACTTCTCCAACAACAGACTGCCATCCCGATTAGTGCCAGCATATACAAGAGGCATTTTCACATCATTACATAATAAAGTGGAGCAGGGAAGGACCGATGATCCAGTAGGACGCAGTGACATTTCCAGTGTGCACAGGACAGGTTTTGCCCACCTGTTGGTACCACACTCAGACCACATCTCCATTACAGTATATTCCGATATTTATATCTGGTGCCATGGATCCTATGCTATGTGTAGTACCAAGGTTTTTTTGCTCCGTGACAGGTGAGAAGCAAATCTATGGATCCCAGTGTGTGGACTTCCAAGTAGTTACAGCTTGCGCTTAATTGGGGGAAAGGAAGCCAAAGGAAATCATGTGCATTGGAATCAAATACCATTTTTAGGAGTGTGTATTTCAACAGTGATTAAAATAGCCGGGGACCAGGGCACACTCATGATTAATGGTCTCTGTGAGCTGAGGACATGTCCTACAGCCTCAGGCCCTCCTGACAGACACCCATGAGGAGCAGGAGCTGCTTGGTTCAGCTTTATCTTCCTTCATGGGGTGGATCAGCTATATCACATGGCTTGAATTACTCTCTCCTGTTTCTGCAGCCTGTGTTGTGTGTAAGCAGCTCCAGCCCAGCCTGCAGCAGTGGCACATCCCTGCATCCCGCTCCCACGGGGCCAGCAGCCGGAAGGCACTTCCCTGAGTTCTGCCTGGCACGCTGAGCTGGTGCTGCACTTGGAACAAGACCAACCAAATGATTATTTTAAAGCCGCTCATTTTTTCTGACTCTGTTCTCATTCACATTTTGTGACTGTGCTACTTCCTAAACCCCTACATGTCCCTCTGGCCAGTGGCAGCTGAACCACAGCAGTCACTTCCCCAGAAGTCACTTTTCCAGGCAATTTTGTGATGGACAAACCTGTGGGACACAAGAAGGTGAGCTTGGAGGCCCTGACTGTGCCCCGTCCCTATTACAGGACATAGCTGGGTACCTCGGGACTGCTCAACCCTATTCAGTGAGGCTCCCTGGCCAGTCTCAGCAGGATATGGCAGCAGGGCTGGCACTCTCCAGCTCTCCGATTATTTGATGCCAGAGGAGAAGATCCCCAAGCCCTCAGAGTTCCAGGAGCAGCTGTGAGTTGCTCTGAGGGCACTGGGGAGGGCTGAAACCCAGACAGGAGGTGAGCTGGGGGCTGCTCCATGCTCCACCCTCGCTCCCTGTGTGGCAAAAAGCACAGGCTTAACCTCTGTGTGCCTCCCACCCCGGCTGAGCCAGAGATAGGAAACTCTCCCTGTCTCAGTGGGTTTCTGCAGCACTTAATTGATTTGTGCTGCTGAACAGCCCCGCAGTAAATGAGTACAAGGTGTTAAAGAAGGATGCGTTAGTGGGAAAGATGCAGCTGAAACAAAGCTCAGATAGAAAACATGTGTGTGCTGCGAGAGAGCACCCTCGCCCCGTTCCCAGCACCCGGCCCTGACAGGGTCATTAATGCTTTACAGAAGCCCTGGTTCGTTTTCAGGCCTTGGGCTTGTCCTGGAGCATCCCTGCGGCCCAGCTGTCCAGTGGCATTGCTGCCTCAGAGCCCAGCCCAGCAGCAGGGGCACCAAGGAACGCAGCCGCCCTGTCCCAGCAGCGTGCAGACCCCACTGCTCTGCCCATTGAGGATGTCTTTTCCTGCACAGAGACAACAACACAAGGCACTGCTGTAACAAAACTTGAAAAAGACACAAGTGAGGAACTTCTGGGAATTCCTCAGGTTTTTTTACCAGCTGCAGAGGAGGGTGAAAACTGTCAGCTACAAAAATATTATAGTTTATGCTGTTAAACAAATTGTCATTTGTCAACAGGTAGCTGAATTATGTCCAAGTCCACTGGCAGAGCCAGAACTGATTTTGTTCCCAATGCTATTGTATAGTTAACAGCTGGCAGCAAACTGGCAGTGAAGGCTTCACTGGGCTGATAAATAACCCAACGAGCCTCGCAGCAGAAGCGTCTCATGGAGCGACTGCAGCTCGTGCTGGAATGTGTGGAGCAAACGCTTGTTAACAATCTATGCGCAGGCAGAGAGCTGCCTGATGAAAAGGTACTAGAAAAATGTTATTTAAATAAGACACAGTTTTCCTAGGGTTATCAAAAGAACAAACCAGGCTTTAGGTCTAAGAATACCAAACCACAGCAGCAAACCAGCAAATGTTAGCTCTTCTCACTGACTGAAACTGAGTCTGGTAATAATGAGTGAAATGTCCCAACCAGTTCTAAGATACGGAAGGCAAGCCAGAAAACCAACAGAGAGAAATATTTCTGTATTTGTTTCACAGCCCCCAAATTCTGCTGGAGAACTTTCCACTCTTCCAGATGTTTTCTGAGGGAGAGAGAGAGAGAGATGTTCTGATTTCAAATGCTGTGTTGCTTCTAAGCCAGTGTACCACCTGGAGAAGGCAAGGTAGCAAGTGACAATGCCCCATCAGGCTCATACAGCGACGTATCACCGCCCCATGGTCTGTACTTAACACTGCTCTGGTTTTGTCTTTGCTTTGCAGGCATTCTGTTTTCATCATGGGTAAGAGCAGGAATGTGTGTGTCTCTGAGAGAGAATGAGCATGGGGCTGCAAGCTTCATCTCAGTGCAAATAATATTTTGGCAGTTAACCTGCAGGAGATTAAATTAGGGGCCTAATGACTGAATATTAAACATTTAAAATTTTGAGTTTATTTAAATAAGCGGCTACAAAACAAGGAAGAGTCTGACAAAATTTGCAGGTCCAAAAGCACTAGAGGAATCCACTAAGGGTCACTTGTTTTTTGATGCAAATTTAAAAGGACTTTCTATTATTATTTTTATTAGTAGCTGTATATGTCAACATGCTATTTCCTCAATGCATTTTGAGTCCAGATTAGCCAAAGTTTTAGGTGTTGGCAGACTTGCTACAATGGAAGGGAAATGCCAATGGAATAACTTTAAACATGATCCAATCCCTGATGATTCATTGGATGTGTTAAAATTTCCTTTGAGACCATGTAAGTAATGCAGGGACTGGAGTGCAGAGTGCCTGTGACTCAGCGCTCCCAGGCAGCGGGAGGATGTCAGGATTACTCACTGGGACAGGAGGAATCTCATTTATCTATTTATAGGCAAGGCTGAGATGAGCTTGAACCATTAAAGAGCTGAGTTTGCCAGTTCCCATAGGGGAGGAGGAGGGAAGGACCTCACTTTAGCTGTTGAAATCAAAGCCTCCTTTTTCCCCCATTCCCAAAGCTGGTGACTGGCCCGTTACATTTTCTCGCGCTCACACAGGCAGCACAGGGCTCCTCCTCCTCATTAGAGGCCAATGCCCACTTTGCCAAAATCCTGTCTGCTGCACGTTTCTAGGAACAGGGCTTGGCTTTACTGATCCAGCCTCCCACTATCACAATCAATTACATCATATCACGCTTTCTGGCAGGCTACTCCAACACTTCATTTTAAATTTCCAGCCCTAATATCATTTGTTCTTGTGCCAGCATCGTAATTTAGTTTAAACAATTCTCTTTTTTTCTCTGATCTTTACCTATCAGATGTATTTACCAAAAACAATCCTATCTGCTCTAGTCTTTGTTTTGAGAAACTAAACAAATGAAGCTCTTCTAGTCTCCTCTTGTTCTAAACCCTCTGATGATACTTAATGCCCTTCTCTGTACCTGCTAATCTTCTCTGAACATGAGTGAACCTGTATCTTCTAAGACTGTGTTTGCCTTTCCATATCAGATTGGTGGCTCACAGTTATCCCTTAGAGCAAGTAATTCTCTCAATGTTTTTTTTCCACCACCCTGCTTTTGTTATTCTCAAGTGAGTAATGTGATATTTTAGTGATTAATTTTTAACTGCCTGCCTTTATACTTTGTCTATTCTGTATCACATTCTGTCATTAAGTTATTGCTGATTGATGTTTTGATCCATCTCGGTATTAGCAAAGCCTGTGTCCTCAGCAAATTTCTTTATGACCTTCCTACAGCTGCGCCAGAGTCATTAACAAAACAAGTAAGACTGGCTCAAGACTGACCCTTGAGGAGTTCCACGCTCTCCAAGTGCCTTTGTCCGGCATTTCTCCTTCCCACAGAGCTCCCTGTCCTTGGCTTTAGCAGTTCTGCATTTGCCATCCACACTAATCCCCATCTTCTCAACTTCAGCTACTAATTTCCCATGTGGTGTAATATCAGACTCTTGACTCAAGTCTGGATAGAGTAAAATCACCTGTATTTCATTTGTCTAGGAAAAAAAAAAAACCAGTCATCAAAGAGAAACACGAGGTTAAGCTGAGCTCCTTTAATGTGCCAGTTCTTTCCAAATCCTGAGGTGGAAATCTGCCAGTGCACCTTCATCTGAGCACATGGAATTCTTTAAGCTTTTCCTTCCGTCTTACATGTGATAATTTTCATTCCCTTAAGTATGTTCCTACTAGAAATCCTGTCTTTGCCCCATTGTCCAATATGATCATTTTACTGAAAATGTAGGTAAAGTGGTTTTAATTCATTTTGGACCATATATGGACTGCTCTAATCTCAGCCCCATTCTCACTATATAACGACCAGGTTTCTCCTCTTTTCCTCTTCTGTGTTTATCAAACTGAAACCTCCTGCCATCTGTTTAATTTCCTTTTCAAAGTCTGATTCACAACTTTACTTTAGCCATTTCTCATCCTTCCCTTATATTTTCTGACCTCAGCAAAGTAAAATGGGATGAGTGAGGCAAATAGTGCCTCTGGTCTTGCCCCACCACTCTTCTCTGGTGCCACACTCCCAGCGGAGATGACAGAGTGGCTCATGAAGCAGGTCCCACACTGCTGGACTGAATGTGCTCCTGGCACAGGGGCTCAGCCCTGGGCAGGGTGATGGCTCCAGAGGCAGGTGGTCGTTCCCTGCTCTGGTTCCCCTCCAGAGCTCTGGTTTCAGTCCCTGGCTGCACCTGAACTGAACTGCACTGAGCTGAACACCCCACTGCTGCTCAGACCTTCTGCCCATCCCTTGCCCGCTCTCAGCAAACTCCTGCGTGTGTTTGGGGCTGGTTTTTTATCCCACTGGTTTTGGAGCGTTTCCCTTCAGGGTTTGTCCTCCTGCATGTTCCAGCTAGTTTTGGAATCCATTTCCCATCACATTCAACTCCTCAGGTCTTCAGTGCAATTGATTCCTCTCCTTTGTTCCCTTAATTTCTCAACATCTGTCCTTTGTCAGATGAATACTTTGGTGTGTGACTGTAGACAGCACTGGAGATGCAGCCCTAATGAGGTACCTTTAAAAACTCCATTTCTTAACCAGAGTCTTCAGAGGCTCTGAGTGACTCAGAGCTCCACGCTTTAGAGACAATGAAAGAACCTCACTTGCCTTTCTTGTGTGTGTGAGACACTGTAACCCTTCTCAGGATGAACCAGCATTTTCATTTTAGGGACAACTGAGACGTAAAGAACCTAAAGATCACACTTCAGAACATACTGCGCTGTATGAGGAATTAGTTAAGTGCCTGAGGTGAAGTACAAAGCCTCCTAACCCCGCTGAGATCGCTGCAGCAGTCAGACCTTGCTCACCTGAAAAAGAGGTGCCTGTGCCGAGCTGTTTGCTTTGAATTCTGTCTGGTTCTTTAGGAAAGCAAAGCTCACCCAGACCGTGGGTCGACCTGTCCCAGATACGCAGCCAGGACAGGCAGCAGAGGCTTAGCTCAAACTGGCTGTACAAGGCCAAGTCTAGAAAAGAGGAGCCAAACGCTCAAAACACATCACAAAAATGTACTGGTCACCCAAACCCCTTTCAAAATCGCTGTCATGTAGGGTGTCTGTACTCAGAGTGGGATTTGAAGCTCAGCAGGGGGGTCACTCACCCACTCTGTGACTCTCCCCACTCCCATGAGAATCACTCCAGGATCCTGCCTGTGACACGTTCTTGCTTTACCTGTTTTCTGAGCTGCAGAACGGCAGCAGCACAGCCTTCGCTTCCCAAACAGCAGGAGAGACCTACCACAGCATTAAGGCCAGGCTGCTGTCCCCAAAAGATGGAAAATAGATGGAAGATAGATGGAAGCTCTTCCATTGGCAAACTGATGTATGTTCCATCCCAGTAGAAAGAGATGAAATGGCAGAGAAAAGCAAATTTCTCTCCTCTCCTCTCCATTAGTACACTTGAAAATACTCTGGAGGGGGAGACAAACTGTGCCCCACTCCCAGAGCACGTCTGCCTCGAATTCTCAGTGCTCTGCTGGGCACCTACTGACCTTGGCAGTGTCACAGGACTAGTGTTTGTCTAAAAAAAGTAACCTCCTCGTGAACAGGCCCTTTGCTTTGGGAAACACAAAGCAGTCTTGTCTTCCAAGTGTCCAAGCCTTCTTTTCACGTCTGTTTAGTCCTTCAGTAGCATTTATTTTTGGCCTTGAGAGAAAAACACAACTCCACATTAAAGGGATGGTGTCCAGTTAAACCCACAGGCTGCACCACCCTTTGCTCCCCCCTTGCAGGGGAAGGCAGTGGAGGAGACCAACAAAAAACAAGAGAAAAGTCTGTCGCCTGTTGGGCACAAAACTGCCTTTGCTTTCTAGCGAAAAGGAGCAGAGCATCCTCAGCAGCACCGAGCAACTGGCCAAACAGGCCAGAGCCTGGATGCCTGAGGCTTTCGAGTAACAGTAGTAAGTCCAGGGGCCACATTTCCATTTGTTCTGGAAAACCTTTCCAGCTGGGATAGGTCAGAGCAAGGAGACACCGCCATTGTTGTTTCCAGTTCGCGGTGGGTCTAACTCTGGCCATGCCAGACTTCAGCAGATCACCTGTCAATGACACCAAATCAGAAACACACCCTTTGATGCTGCCCCTCAGCACCCACAGCCCTTCCAGCCCCTCATGCTGTGTGAGGGAGCTGAGGAGGGACTGCAGGTCACCACTGCCTCCTGAGCCCATTGCAGGCACACGTCCACCCTGTCCGAGGTAAGTGCTAAGCCAAACAAAGTGCTCAGGCTCCCAGTGGATTATGCTCACCTGTTTAACTCTGCACAGGAGAGAGATTCCCAGGGTCAGTGCCAGCTTTGTCACCTCCAGCGCAGTCTCATGACTGTGTGTGGCCTGAGGCAGCTGCAGAAGGGCCATCTAAGGGCTTAGAAAGCTGAAGCCTGAGGCACAAAGTTCAAGGCAGAGGTTCTGTATGGACAGTGTGTGTGGTCAGGACCTGCATTCCTTGGGAGAGGCAGAGAGGCAAGCACGACTGCCTCAGGAGCTCTCTGGACTGGATCTGCAAGAGGAAATAAGCTCATTTTGGCCACAAACGATGTTTTGGGCCACCCATAAGCATTCAGCATCCCAGGTCAGGGAGTTGTGCTCCCTGCCTATAGCACAGTGACTGAGCTGGGCCCTTAGATCAGCCACTAAAGCACCCCCCTCTCGAGCTCTGCCCCTGAAATCAATGGGACTCTGGCCACAGCCCTGACTCATGTCCCTCCTACATCAATCCCTTACCTTTAGGTCCAGTGACTCCAGAGACTGGAGCTGTCAGGCCCTGGATGTCCATGAGGGCATGGCTGGGCCCAGAGAAATGGAGGCAGCAGCTCCTGGAGGATAGAAGCTGCACTCCCAGGGAAGCCTGTGCCTGCCTCACGCTTAATGACTTAGCGGAATATTAACAACCCATCCCTTGGAGTAAGTGCTTCTGGATGTCTGGCTGACTTTGGCAAGGGGCACTTTGAGAAGGATAAAACTGCATTTTCATTCCTGAGAATCCTCCTCCCGTAATCAGATGTGCCCCATGGGATGCTGGTAACACATTGGTATTGTCTGCCGCGTAGCTGGGGGCTTGGGGCTGACATTGGTAAACTGTTCACAGGAACCTCCACTGAATGTCACCTGTCCAGAGCCAGGATTTACAAACACACACACTCACAGTTAGGCTCTCCTCCAATTAGTCTGGGAATCTAAAAAAAAGAAAACAAACCCAATCCAAACCCCTCATAATGTTGTATTCTTTCATTTGCATATAAAACATCATTAACATAATTAGAAAAACAGATGCATTGTATCAGTAACTGACAAATTAAGAATTCAGTCATGGTTGTTCAGAAACCCACTGCCTCCTTGCAGTACCAATAATGATTATTTATAGCCTGCTCTGCAAGGAAAGCAATCCAGAAAAACGGAATGATTATAATGTAATGCAGTCATCCCCAGGGAGAAGTCTGGTGCTAGTTGGAGCTGAGATCTCACACCATTCTCTTGTCTCGAATTTTAAACTTTATCGTAAGCACTGTTTGTGTATTGTGCAGAAAATGTCTTGGGTTTTCTATAACAAGTACCCATTTTATTCCTGCTGATTCTCATTGAACTTGCCCCTGATTTATAAGAGGCAGATCCATATTACTGCTTTATAGAGCAATCTCTTAGCTGCCTATTCACAAGGATGTGCAGCCTGGCAAAAGAATGAGCTGAGGGAATGAGCTGGGTGGCAGATGAGCTATTAGTCTCGATGATATCACCATAGCATCTGGAGCAGCTACACGCAGCACCAACACATGGGATGAGAAATTCTCCGCTCTCAAAAAGAGCTAACGAAGAAAATACACAGAAGGTGGGAGGTATGGAAGAGCCACAGAAAAGAGAAGGAGCTGCACAATGTCACATCGCCTGCAACTGCGAGAGGCGGGAGCGAAGGCCCCGTCTCAGCCCCCTCCAGCTTCATGCTGCCTTTGCTCCTTTCTGGTTCTGCATCTGGATATGATGCATCTTTAACTGGAAGCTCAATTCAGAAAAAGAAAGTAATTTTTTTCTTATTTGCCAGAAGAACTGGCTTTCTGCTGTTTGTGCAAACAAATTCTTCCCTGTGATTAATACCTGTTTCCTGTGCTGAAGACATCAGTCTCCGCAGGGATCAAATCTTAATGAAGCAAAGCTCTCGTCTCAGAAAAGAACGTTTCCCATTTTTTCTGCAAGCATTCCTCCTCACAATTGCCCTTGTTTAGCCCTATGATAATTTTATGATGTACTCCCAACATAACTCACAGTACTTCCCATTATTGTGTGCCACAAGTGTTTACAGAGCCATTTTTGTGGCAGATACCAGCCTTTAGACACTCCACATTTCCTGTTTCACTGGAGCCAATCACTCGCTGTTCAGCACCGAGATGCAAGTCCCTAATTAATTTATACACAACGAACCACTTCAGTCATTGCAGTGAAAATGTAACGGAGAGCAGACCATTAGCAAAAATTGGCTATCAAGCATGGAGAAATTATTTCCTTTTCATGCTGCCATCAATATTATGATTGATTAATTAATCATCTTGCAAAAAAACCCTTCCCCGGTCCCAAACTGCTTTTACACTTTTCCACTAATGCTGGATGGGATACCTGGGCCAGTTTTGTTTTCTCTCTTAGCAAGGAAACCTCTCTGATGTGCTGAGAAGAACTGGGGACTTCACAGGGGACTTCACAACTGGTTCAACTCTACTCATATTCTCTTTATAGAATCAGAATATAATAGCCCAGTTTCAACAAAAAGAAATCAAGATTAAATTCAATATATTCTGAAGGAGTGAAAATTCCTAGCAACAGCTGAAAGGGAAGTGGAATCTATAAATGCCTCTTTCATCTTTATCAAATTACTATTCAGTGCAGTAACACTTATTAATAACAACATCCCTTAAACTACATTGTGAAAATCCATTAGCAAGAAATGCTTTAAAATGTTCAACAGGCTGTAACTGATGATTTATCAAAAACTAAAACAATTAAATACTATGAGCAGAGCGGGCATTTTCATGGGCCTTGGAGCTTGGCAGGAGGACATGATGGTATGATCAGAAATGGACAGTCTGCATAGCATAACTTTTTAATTCCAGCATCTCCTTAGCAAGGGGTAAGGCAAGCTAATAGTGTTTGCTGACTCTTCCTTCGTGTCACTTCTGTACGTACTCACCCCTAAAAATGCCAATGGGTATTTCGAAATCATCACCTGTGGCATTTGCTGCACGCTGAGGTACCAGGCTGCTCTGACTCAGGTTTGGAGAGGAACCTGTGAGAGCAGATCGCTGCTCCCAGGGGAAACATCCTCTGACTGTCCCAAACCCTAACAAGAAGAGCCCTCTAAGAAGTTGTTTAATGGTCCCCATGAGGGTCTGGCTGGGGGGGCAATCACTGCACTGTTTTCTCTTTCAGCACACCCTGCACCAGCCCTGGAAATTCCCATATTCCCCTCCTGTATTTCTTTACTTGTTCTTTTAAACACAGTCGAAATGTTGATCACTGCTGAGCAACCACTGTGAAAGAACTGGATATTGACTCTAAATTCAGGTGGAGGATTCTGTCATTATTTTCCCACAAAAAAATTGCCATTTCTGACTTCGGTGCACACCCTGCAACACTCTCACCGCTCAGGTCCCGGGGGATCGTTCCAGAAGGACAGACTGTGAGTCCTTCTCTCGGCTGCTTCCAGCTTGGAGCAGAGAACAATAATGGCACAGAGAGCTCCGCTCATTCCCCAGCCGTGACTGCAGCTATCACAGCCTCCCGCTGCACCAGTGTAAGGAGGTTTTTGATGACATTTCCTTTGTTGCTGCAGAAGGCAAAGCCTGAGTCAGGGATTACAGGGAGAGGAGAGGGGGAAGGGGCAGGAGGTACAACCACAGCCACGGAGGGAGTGAAACAGCAGCTCTGGGGTCTCTGTGCACTTTCTGGGCTGCAGAGGGGGTTGCTGTGGGCTGTGTTAGGTTTTGGCTTACCTGCTGATAGATCAGTTCCCCTTCCAGATCTGATCATTCCCTAAATCCATAAAGAGATGCCTGAGGCAGGTCAGATTGTTTCTGACACACAGAGTGCAGCCCAGTTCCCTCCAGAATGAAAAGCTCTTTGCACCTCTAAGCTGTAGGTTTAATTCAGCCCAGCGACAGACAGACCTGAGTCACAGACCAGCCACCCTTGTGTTCATCTCTTCCCCCGGGGCCTTCCACTTAGGAGCACAAAGCAGTGGCGGAACAAATCTGTGGCAGAATGTATCTTCTGTAATCACACACGAGCCAACTTGTTAGATCATTTTCTGTCCCAGCTGAGATTGCAGCTCCGTGATTGCTTGTGATCGAGCAGAACAAAAAAACACATAATTACATGGGCCAAGGCACAGACAGCAGCAGCTACAGATGCTGGGAAAGCGCAGCACATGGTGGGGAAAAGAGAGCTGGAAATGAGGTGTACATTCCACCTCATCCCCGCCACAGAGCTTTTGGCCTTCAACTTGTGCAGAGCAAAAGGCTGGAATCTCTCAGGTGTAATGACAGATTGTGTGGCATGAAACATCCAAAACTGTGTCAGAGCTTGAGCTGGTGGGTTCAGCTCAGCCAGCCAGATGAAAGCAGTCTGGACTAACGCTGGTGAGACAATACTTGGCATCTCGCAGGCACATCATTCTTGGCTGTAACGTCCCACTCCTGGTTCATGTTCTGTTTTCTCTGTTGTTGACCTCCGGTGATGGAAGAAAGGGGTTGGACAAGGAGAGGAAAAAGGCAAAGCAGGGGATGGTGCTGGGAGCAGAAGAGAGGCCTGAAGGAATGGGAAAGAGAAGGAACAGCTGTGGGGCTGGGAGGGAAATGGAGCCAGGGAATGAAACAGATACGCTGCCCCTTTGGGAGGGTGGGCTGAGCCAGTGTGAATAAAAAAGGGCAAAAATGAAAGGGAGGAAACCAGAGAAGAGAAGAAAGATGGAACAAGGGAGATCACAGAGAACAACAGGAAGCAGCACTAAGAGGACAGAGATTAAGGCTGGGACATGTTGGGGAAAAGCAAACAGTGAAAAAAACTTCAGGAAAATTATGCAAAAGACAAAGAGAATTAGAAAAAAGTCCTAGGAAAATGCCAGCTACCCAGCTGCTGAAACTCCAGTACACTTACATCAACATCACACCACAGATTAGCACCAGGGGAGGAGGTTTGGGGTGGTTTTTTAATTGCATGAAAAGGCTTTCAGTGATGGAGAACATGAAGTTCAGCTCCCACTGAAGCCAGGGTGGTTTAGAGGTGCTTACAGCCACAGGAACACAAGACCCCGCTTGATAAAGTCCATGAGACCAGAAGCTACGATACAACCTTGAGAACAACAGCCTTCACCGTGTCCAGCTTCCACCTCCAGGCCCAGGGTGATAAGGACCAGCACGTGCAGGGAGGGGGCCCAGGGCAGGGCACTGCCCAGCACTGCCCTGCACCACAGCAGCCATTTGTTCCTTGTCCCCGATGAGCTGCAAGGTCCTTCATTTACATGTCTAAGCTTGAGTAGGGGTAAGAGGCATCCTCTTTGCTGCTTGAAGTGAAATGTTTGGCTTATTGGCACAGCTTGTTTAATTTGGCTCTTAGTGCTCGGTTGGTGTTATTAGAGAAAGCAATAAAAACACATTAAATACAAGGAACTACATTAAAACAACACGGAGTTTGCAATGCAAACCAAAAAAAGCAGGAGGGCTGAGTATGGAGACAGCCATTCCCTCCTTCAATCATCCCCTTCTCCCTAAATATGGAGAGTGTTATGGTGGAGGGGTGGAGGGCCCAGTGGTCACCATTCACCTGGGAAGTGCCAGATCTGTATCCCAGTTTGGCTCCTTCCCTCCGTGCCAGGGTGGCTGCTGAGGTCACGAGTGGGGGCAGATATTTCACTCTGATGCAAGATGACAATTCGAAAGCACTGAGCTCCCAAAACTGTAGCTTCTGCCAGAGTTTTGCTTTTGCTTCAGTGCAATCTCCCCAGAGGCAACCAGTGTCCCTCCTCAGCCGTATCTCCCTCCAATCTACATAAACCATCATTAAAGTGCACATAAAGTGTTCTCCCTCTCCACACATCCCTGCTGAGCTGCTTCCAGACTCAGTTCTTACACGTGCCATGTTTTTCCATTGTTTCCTTGTGACCACAGAATAAGGAGCAGATCCCCCCAGCACAGAGAGGGACTGAGGGACATCAGAATGACACACATCACCTGCCTTGGCTGGTGCTCACTGCTTTAGCCCAGGTCTTGCAGCTCAGTCAGATTTCTTGGTTTCTGCTCTGGCCCTGAGATCTTTAATTTGCCCATTTTATTAACTGATCTGAGCCACAGCTGTGTCCCCACATTTCTTTTGCAGCATGAAAACCACAACTGCATGTTACATTTGGGAAAATGGCAAGGTGATTTTTGTGAAGCCTGGAATTCCTAAGGAAACAGAGCTTTACATGTATTCACTCTGTATCTGTGTGTGTCTGAGCAGTGCTTGAACAGCGTCAGACAATTTCAACACAGCAGAGGAGAGGATCTCAAAGCTCTGCGGCTCCCAGGGGTGACTGGAGATTACAGCTGGAGGATACAGACACCATTAGTGTTCCCCCAGGAGAAGGCAGAGGTGGCTGCTCCCTGCACAGCAGACAGTGGAGATGCCACACGGGTGAAAGGTGCTCCTTAGAGCTGCTGATCAGGAAATTACTCCTTAAAGATCTCAGTGTGCCCAAACACCTCCTCCTGCCACTCCTACGGGAGCTGGACCCTGCACAGTTGTTACACTCACAGCTCACTCACCTGCCCGTCATCCCGAGGCCCAAATTCCAGGGGCAGGGGGTATCTGAGTGCTACTGCAAAATGGGCAACAGTGGCAGCAGTGAGGGGATCCAGGTGCAAGATGCTGGAGCTGCAGCGCTGCCCCTCTGCACATCCGTTGTTCCTGTCCAGGGGCAGCTTTGAGAAAGAGGTGTAAATCACAGGAGCTGGATCACTGGCTTGAGCAATGTCAGCACGTCCCTCCGAGGGCATTCGCTCCCCTACGCCGTGAAATGACAAGTTATTATTTAACAGCAGACCTCACAGGAAGGAATGTTTTTCTGTATTCATGGCCTCTAACAAGCACGGCAATTGTTTACTGTACTCTGAGCAACCCAACAGTAGCTATAATGTAATAATTATAGAGAAACCTTCCTAAAAATACATTTCCAATGCATCAGCATAACTTCAGCTGGCATTGAACACACGAGCTCAGCCCAGCTTGAGAATCAGACTGTGCACTACACTCTGTGCAGCTGTGCAAGGACTGCGATGTGCAGCTCTGGAGCCAATGCCTTGCAGTGATGGAGGGAAGGACAAGAAGCAGCACAGAGGCAGACAGAACAGTCTTTTCTCTGTGATCAGACAACAGAAAACACCAGGCCCATTTTCAAACTGGATAAACTGAGGGCTTGGCAATCATAACACCATTTTCTAATCTGGGTGCTGACTTGTTGGTCTCCACTTTTAGAGGTTTCAGCCCGAGTTCAGGCTGCACCAGCATTTTTCATGGCGATGATTCATTATTATTATTATTTTTATTTCATCCCCACACACTAGAATAGCATCTAGAGGACCCTGCAGTCTCCTTGAAGGATCCTTCCTTGTGCTCAGTATTAATGAACTCCAGCTCATGCTACTGTGCCTCAACTTCCTCACCTGCAAATAAGGCCAAGACAAAGACCCCTCAGCCCAGGGGTGTGTTCAGGTTTGGAAAACAATTCCAGCACCTTGAAAGAAGGTTTCCCTTCTACAATTTATTGCTTCAATTAAAACAGAGTGTGTTTTACAATGCACAATGTGTTTACACTTCTTACAGCTATCTCTCTAAAAAGAGCTGGGCTCTGGTAGCTCATGGATTTGGCACAGCTTGTCGAACAAGCAGGCTCACCAACCTTCCAGGACACACAGCGCTTCTGTGTAACTTTGCAGGCTGTGTTTGACTTGTCTGAACTTGAACAGTCACCACTGATTGATTGGCTTCTAAAAATACCCACCCGCCATGGTTCGAAGTCTGGAGAGCTCTTGTTGATTTAGATGGAGACTCTCGCTGGTCAGAGGCTGAGACAGACATCAACAGCCCGGGCTCTGCTCCTGCTCCTGCCCCGGGAAGGACCAGCAGAGACCCAGGCCTGCTCGACACAGTGCCAGCTCTCAGTTCTGGTGCAGGATGAAAGCAGCCCTACACATCCCTTCTCTTCCTGCATCCCATTTCCAGGCTCCCCCTGCAGCTATTGGTACTCAGTGGGATGGTCTGCAGCCACCAGGAGCTGGAAGTGTCCCCACAGTGATGGGAGAGCTTCCAGAGGCAGCCACTGCCAGCAGAAGGCACGGCACCGTTCCCTGGAGGGAGGTGCAGACACAGTCACTGCCACAGCAGCTCCCAGGGGAAAGCCAGGCTGCCACCTCCAGCGGAGGCAGTGGAGGTCCTGTTGATCTGGAACCTGTCACTGCTGGCACTTGTGTCACAGCTCCAGATCCATCTCTGAGAGAGAACTCCGTCAGAGGATAAAAGCTCCTTTTGGCTCTCTGGAAGATCACAGCTAGACAGCTGCCTGTGGAATACCAGGCTGATAGAAGAAATTAATTCTGGGAGCGTATGGGACTGGAGATGGTTACTGCAGCCAGACCCCACTTCCACAGCTCCACACTCAATCCCTTTTGTGTGCAGGTTACAAAATGGGACCTGGCCCTGCTGCCCCAACCCAAGGTCTTGCAGAACCCATTGTTCCAAGACCCAGAGCCCTCCTTGTTTCCAACTTAAGTGTATTGCATTACAGTTTATAATCATTCTGTCAACCAAAGATTTCATTTCTTTTATATAACATCCTTTCTCTGCAGCAGCTACAGAAAGCAGTGCCCTCGCTCCAGCTCTCCTGTGCCGAACGACCCACACTCCTTTGGCTTTTCCTTGCAAGCACTACTCATTGTCCCAGTACCTTCTAAATTCCACTTTGGATTTGTCCCTCCCAAAGATGGATGATGAGAACTGACCATGGCTTTTCAGATGAAAGTTCAGCTATTCCTTGTACAGTGGCAGGAGCGGTTCCTCATCTTTTCTGGAAACAGCCTGCCCGATAAACCCTATGATCTCATTTGGCTTTTGTGTTCAGTTTTAAAAGGGGTATAAAGCAGGCTCTCCAGTATTTCACTTCATTTTATTTTAGTGTTTGTTATCTGTAAAGAAGAGGGTAGTTAAACTGCCTTTTTAATTAAATTCCTTTAAATCTTTGAAAACAATAAAGAAAGAAAGATAGCAAACAAAGTGAGACAGAAGAATTACCATGTGTATGACCAGAGGTATTTTTTCCCGTAACACATTTATATATAAATCTCTTTTCCAAAAACTTGCAACATTTCTCAGTTGCTCAGTCTGTCTCCTGGGTAACTTGACACCTCACAAGAGGAGCCTTGTGCCTCCGCTCTTTAGTGGGACATGAGTCTTAGGAAGTCTATTGAAATTCTCCTCTAAATAAAGAGTATTCCTAGTTTCTGGAAGATGAGAAGAGCTTGTGGTACTGCATCCTTCCTTTGCGTCTCTCCATCTTCACAGAGCTAATGAAAAAGGCCCTGAGCAGCAGTAACATCATTAAACCGAGGTCCCTTTGGGCACACAGATTCTTTCTGTACGTCTGGGAAAAGCTCAGAAGAATTTACATGAGCAAAGAGATAGGAGGCTTAGGTTTGCTGTAAAAGGGTTCAAATCTGCCGTGTCAAATGTTTAGAACTCCATAAATTAAATATAAAGTTGAAAAACCACAGCTTAGCTAAAATAACCTGACCAAGGTCCTCTGCTGTCAGCACAGCATCTACAGGATGAGATCTCACCGCTCGCGCTGGGTGTGGGAGAAACGGGTCTGTCAGAAGCTCAGACCCTGTCACTCCATCCAATCCCTGCTGCAATAGTTCTGACCATAGTGAGGACATCTGAGCACAGAGCTGCATCCTGCTGCATCCTGCTGCATCCTGCGGCTCAGTGTGGCAGAAGCATCAGTCCCAAGAGATTGGGGCAGCTGGAAGCACCAGTGTGACCAAGTTTCTCATCTGCCACTGCTCCACCTGGCCATACGTAGCACAGAACAGATGTAAAACACTGTAAGTTATTGGTACTTGACTCACAGGGCAGTCTCAGACCCGCGGCATTAAGACTGGAATGTGTTTGCCATTTTCGCTGGAATGGGGAGTGGGGAAGGTGCTGTGTGCAGGTTGCTCTGGGGGACGTGCGCAGCCCCAGGCACTGCCCTGCTCTGTGGGACAGTCTGGACTGCAGCAACACGGCAGAGCTCTCTCCAAAACCAGATCTTTGTCTCCAAAACCAGACTTTTGTGGTAGCTGGTGCTGCTTTTAATGNCTTGGCTTATTTTTTTTTTTTTAATTGCTGTTATATTCCTTTTTTTTTTTTTTTATAAGGAGACAGTGCTTTCTATGTCTCCTTCCTCAGACACCACTGCTCTCCCAGGGACCTCTCAAACACCAAGGCCAGAAAGCAAGTTCAGGAATTGTAGGTTGAAGTTAATCTAAAATTGGTGACTTGTCAATTTTAGTAGTTTTAATTTCCCAACTGTCTGCTTGGGTTACACACATAAAACTTTTAAATAATATGCCTTCTCTCTCTCCCCACATAGCAAACAACTGTTTCCCTGTCCTCCATAGGGTATGTGACCTTTAGCTGCTCTCCCTTGCTTATCACGTCAAGGAATTCATTCAGCTCCTCAGCAGCTCCAACCACTGCCTCTCCATTCCCATCCCTCTGAGCGCCCCACCAGCTCCCTGATCAGTTTAGGGAGATTTATACTTGTGTGCCCCTTCATCTCCTTCCTCCTCAGGCTTTGATTTACCACTGTGGCTTCCTTATCACTCTACAGCATTTACATGTTTGTCTGTACAGCTTCTCGTTTTCCCTCTTTGAAATCACCCCCGAGTTGTGTTTCCTTGATGGCAGTGGGAAAAGCTCACCCGTCAGAGAGGCTTTTGCAAGGAGCTGTGCAAACCCGAGCTCCTGAATAAGGCAAACGGCATTTTGCTCCTCATGCTGGCCCTACGCACAGGAAGAACTTTCAACCCGTATCAAACTTCCTTGGGCAGTTCTCAGACCCTTGCCTGCTTTTACATTTCCTGTGCATTCTCTGAAGAAAAGCTTTGTGCCCTACACCAGGCATGAGGAAATCTGACCTTTTTCACCTGCTTGCCCCCTCTCAAAGAGCCTCTTCAGCCCAGCTCCACTTTCTCTAGCACAGGCAGTTCCACAGCTGCAGAATTTTGCTCTTCGTTTTTCCCCCCTCCTGGGTTTTGTGATCTATTCATCACACAATTTGTGTCGGCCTATTAAAAAAGCATGTCTAATGGGAAAATGCAAGGCCGTGCTGGAAAGGACAGTGGTTGGAGTGACCACCACCCTCGAGATTCCCATTAGAGCCTCCTGGAATCCCAGGTGAACTGACCTGGAGGAGAATGATGGATCAAAGGGAGCCACAGCCCCCTCAGGGCTCAGCTGCTCCTCGGCTGGACCCAAGGTTCGTGTTCCTGATCTTTTAACTCAGTCTTTGAAGTTACTTTCACATTCATTCTCCTTCTCCTAAACATTCCCCTCTGCAGGGATTAAAGCTGGTAGTAAAATATCTCACAAGTGTTTACGATCACAATTACACCTGTTCCTAGAAGAATTTCACAGTCAATTGAGTCACGTTATTCATTTCGTATTGGCCCTTCCTGCCCTGGTATCCAGATTTCCCAATCACACAATCCAAGAGAGAGCCTTGGCAGGTTATGAATTCAGAGTATTCTTTAAAGCGTTTTAAACTCAAATCCTCCCCAAATGCAGACATGCAAGCCAGGCAGATAATGAGATGTCTTCAACCAGCTGAACTGCAAAAAAAAGAGGGAATGTTTCCTGTAAACATTGTCTCTAAAGCACTGGGATGTGTATGGCCAAGAACTCAAGCCAGCTGCTATAATTTCTGGATCAATTTTACCCAAATAAAGGCATTCCTGCCCTACATCGCACAGCTTTGATCCTTTAAGGAGGAATTTCAGTTTCCAGTGTGAGTTTATACTGATCTGGATACAACCAATACTCAAGCATGCAAGAGGCTGGGCAGAAAAGCAGGGGAAAATTTTAAGCTTTCTTTGGCATCTATTCAACCTGAATTTCCCAATAGAAAAACAGAAGCTCGGCACTTATGGGTGAAATTCCCCCATGACACAGTCAGGCTTGTCTCCCAAAGAGGAGCTGAGGCAGGCACAGCCAGGCCATTTGGAATCAGACTCTACAAAGCCCAGCTAGAAGCAGGAATAGGAAATAGAGCCTTTGAGAGCCCCCTACCCCCATCAAAATCACCTGGAAATCCCAGGTGCTGTAAGGAGAGGAGAGTCTCCATTTGTAAAATATTCCTGGCCAGAGTTCAATTTTCACCATGATCACTCACTGCCAATCAACTTCCAGCCCCTTTTCTCCTGTAACCTGCTTCAGCTGTTAGCACCGAGCAGCAGTAAAACCACATCCGTGTTCACTCAGAAATCACTCTGCAATGCCTTCATGCAAAGGGAAAACTTCACATCCTACGCATCAGATCTCACACGGGAACATCCTTCAGACTCCAGCGTAGAATAATTTTTCCAATAGGAAAAATCCAGTCCTATAGTAAAGGCTGATCCAATAATTATGTTCGCAAGGATCACTCCCCGTCTTTGAACGTCCATGAAATTGTCACAGAGATACCACAGTTACATCCTCCTCTGGTCCTATGGAAAATCATATCTCGTCCACTGAGATACAGAAGCTTCCAGCACAATGTTCAATAGTTATAGCTCTGTCCTACAAGTCTAATTGCACAACACAGTAAAAAGGCGACATGAGCACTTACAAAAATGTACTGCAGTGTCAAACAGCTCTGCCAAAAAAACACAATGGCAGGCCTTGGTCCTGCAAAGCCCCACATGCAGTCACGCTGCTTTTTTCACACATTTGGAATAGCTTTTCTGAAATCCATGCAGCTATCCATAACAGGCAAGGCCTTTTGCAGGACCAGGGGACTCCTTCACTTGTTCTCCTGGTGGAAAATTAGATCTGCTTAGTCCTATATAACCTCTTTCAAACGGTACTAAATTACCTACAAGTTACTAAAATTAGAGTAACAAATAAATTACTTTGTAGCCGAGCTGATAAAACGTGACTGTTTACACATGATTTAATCCTAGAACTGAGATTAAAGACTACTTCAAACGGAGCCTTTATCCAGTATGTCATATAAAACTCTGTTTGGTTTCAGCAGAGCCGAGAATGACTTTAACAACCTTGTTAATCACAGATTAAGAATGAAAAAGATCCTACTTGGCACCAGGTGTGCCATTAAAAACAACTGGGATGCAGGGGAGCTGCGGGATGACCCAGCTCGAGCACCAAGGAGCAGCTCCAGGGCTGGAGCGGTGCCATGCCCGGAGCACAGACACAGCCGGGCACAGCAGCTCCCGAGCGTCACAGAGCAGCCCGTGGGGACAGGAGCTCCTGAGATCTCCCTTCTCCCACCAGCTCTGCCCAAAGTCCTCCAAGCCTCTAAGGATGCTGGATCCACTCGAAAAGTCAGCAACTATCCCTGGGAATCCAGCGTTGCCTAAATCAGTGGTTTCTAGCCCTAAGGAAGTCCCTTTCCTTTTTAGTTTGTGTCTTGGATGAAACAAGATAAGAGGCCGATGTTTCTCACCTTTCCCTCGCCAAGGGCACCGTGGGCACGTGTTTAAACACCTGTTAAGGTCCTTGTCCATCTCTGGGAAAGCCCAGCACTGCAGAGGCACAGGCAGAGGCTGAGCACAACCTCTGCTGGCACAGCCAGTGGAGCTCCTGTCCCCCTCCTCTCTGGAGCCCACGGGCACCTGGCACCAAGGCCAGGCTCAGGGCCACGCACCTGGGCGCTTCTCACGGCAGCTGCCATCGGCCAGCGCCTCACCCGGCCATCGCGGTACCTTCTGCCCTCCCTCTGCAGGGGACTCCTCTGCAGCGCTCCACGGCACTGGTACAGCCACGCTGGGCCCTCCAGCTCTCCCCTCCAAGAGCGTCTTTCTGCTGCGGTGGGAAATCAGCCGCTCGCAGGTTGGAGTGTGGTCTGTGACTGACCTGCAGGCACTATCGCTGAACAGATGTGAGGCAGAAATGGGCTGGAGTAGGAAGAAGGTCCAGGCCTACAGGCTCCTGGGCCTCAAGTGAAGCCCTGCAAGGTCCTTTCTGCTCAACCAAGCTGAATTCCAGCACCACAGGCTCTCCCAACCTCACCAAACCACACAGGGAGAAGAGAAAATCTGTTCCACGTTAAACATATCTAACAATCATTTTTAAGCACAACCACAAAGGCTTTGCCTGAACAGCCCTTCTCATATTTACCTCCCATGCAGTCCCAAGGTCCCCCAAAATGGATCAGAGAGACTTTGCACATCACAGGAGTCTGGTTGCAACAGCTGCCCCGTGTATAAGCACTGGACAATGACAAGCTTTCCCACCAAAAACCCACTACAGAAACTTTGCAAGCCCATCTTTTAGGTTTTAGCTCTTTCTCTGCAAAATCCAGGTCCATATGGGCAGCACACAGCACACTGGGATGGTTGGTGCCCAAGGATCTCGTTGGCATTGCCAGCCCCAGCTCACCTCCAGCATGTGACGTCAGCACAGCCAGCCTGACTGACCATCTACAGGTGAATTACCTCCCGGCTGTTTGCTGTAGTCAAGACAGAAAATAAAGGGGGAATGGACACTTCTTTCCCCAGGATCCTTTTAGAAATTGTTTGTCATAATCTCCCAAAGGTAAAAAGCAGAAGAAAAGATCAGGAATCCTCCCTTCTGCTGTGCCGTAGATAAGTTGTGATTCAGCATGAAAGTCCTTCTGAGTTTTTCCGAGTTCCCATTACTGCAGTGCCCAAATATCCCATTGTGCAACAAAGTCTCCCCCAGCGAGGTGCAGTGCCAATGCACAAGAAACATCAGGGGGTTTACAAAAGAGAAGAGCAATCCTGGCGCCTGATATTGTGAAAACGCTGTGCAGCCGACCTTTGGAAAGCGATTCCGAAATCCTCTCACCAACACAGAGTCTCCTAAAATCACTTCTCACGTTTTATAACATTGGTAAGATCTCTGCCCTGACAGTTTAGCAGTGGAATTCAAGTTTATGATCCGTACTCCACAGACTTTACTTGCTGCGATTTACTGCATGTTAAGGCCCAGGCAATCGCAGAGAGCACGCACAGAATTCTCTCCCTGCTTTTAGTGCATGTGGTTTGCATTGTTTAGCTTTTATTGTATGCGCCATGCTATGAATGCCTCGTGTTTCTACAGCATCTCCCAGGTGAAGGACTCAGTAGTGTAGAAAGGTAAATGCAGCTGAAGAACACAACCAAGCCTGGCAGAACCCCCCACTCTGTGACTATTTAGAGAATTTGAAGTTGTCTTGTAAAGCGCTGAGCGGTGCCTTTCTGCTCCTGCAGGAAGCCTGTGTTCCTCTGCAACTGCTGCCAAGCTGGTGCAGGACCAGACGAGTTTATCCTGCAGTTCCCCTGGCAGGCGCTGGGTAAGTGAGTCTGAGCTCTCTGCCCTTTCTGCAGCGCAGAGCCAGTGCCTGCACGTACCCATTTCCTTGGGAAGCTCTGCAAAAGGGCAAAGCTGGAAAATGAGCTGCTGTGCAGCCAGCCCCGATCCAGCTCTTCCTCCCCTGCAAGTCCTGAGGGCTGTACCAGCGTGCTACTGTCAGTACCAGGAAAAAAGGAAATTCTCCTGGAGGTGTTTGGGAGCAGGACTAAGTGTGCTGACAATGATATTTTCTTTGCACAGAGCTGCCATGTGTTCACGTTTCCCTGCATACTTCTTTTCCTCATAAAAATCATGCATAGCAGAATGAGGAGATTTCATACATTTGTTGAAAAGGTGGAATTTTCAACGGGAAGGAGAGATAAGCAACTGCTTGTCTAGGATTCCTGGCTATCCCGCAGCCAGTTTGAGAGCAGCAGTTGCTGGACTTCTGGCATTCCTGGTTTTGTCACACATATAAGGATCAGATACACAACAGACACGTGGCCCTGAAGATCTGAGCCTGCTCTGTGCTTCTACAACAAACCCAGCGTCTGAGATTACCCTGTGTGTGCAGATCCACTGCACAGAACACGCACCCAGGATCCTCCTGCAAATGCTGCGTTCATTGTGCCAATAGGCAGATTTCTGCAAGGAAATATTTACCTCCGCTTGGTTTTTAGCAAGTCTTCCTGTACCTCAGCCTGTCAGTGGGATGCTGTCATCAATCCACAAATCCTGCAAACGCCCAGGACAGATATAATTTCAGTTGAATCAAAAAGGTCACCCAAGAGCAGCACAATAACACAACCAACTCAATCACATGGGGTATTTGTCAGATCTTGTTCCTGTGTGTTCTTCTCAGATCTGACTCTCTTTAGATTCTGATTGAGCCATCACACTTCTGCCTGTGCCCCCGGTACTCAGACATATGTTCAGCTTTGGTTAAATTTGACTTCTTGTTGTGTTATGCAACTGAGCTTTACTCAGTGTTATCTTTTGATTGACTCCTCCACTATTCCCCTCCCAGCGGATTTATCTGAGGCCAATGACAGCCAGCAAATACTTACTAGAACTCTTGTCTTTGGCAGCACACGCTGGCAGTAAGTGTTTTCAGGCAGTTTGAGAAGTGGGTGTCACTTACATTAGCTCACTGAAATCTTGACTCACCCTTCACGCACATAATCCCTGCTGCAAATTCTAGGCCATGGATTTTAATAGAGTTTCCAAAGTAGGTGTGAGGGCCGCTGGCTGTGCTAATTTAGTTTCTATTGATTTATCTTGTCTCCCCTCATGGCAGCAAATTGTAAAAGCTTCCTGTGCTTCCCTCAGTGTTTGCTCCCCGTGTGACAAGTCTCTAGCATTGATGGAACGTGTTAGTGGAAAGTGCCTCGATGTCTGTTTGCAGCATCACGGAGACAGAGCCATCACTGAGTGACAGCCCCACTTCGGGAGCGCCGTCTTGTTCAGCCTCTGCCTATTTACCCAGAGAGGAAAGCTGGGCCCTGTGACGTGCAGACTTCCTAGTAAGACACAAATAAAACTCCACAAGGCATCAAATAAACCCATCTTTAGGACTGGAGGTCAGGCTTGTTGTCAGCAACGCAACAGAGGACAACTGATGCTTCGTTAGTGTGAGCAAAGGCACCTCCATCCAGCCTTTCGTGTGTGTGTTTAACTGCGGCTTGATCCACTCCTGAGCCCTGAGAAAGGCCTGGGTTCCAACTCCTTTTAGTTCTCACTCTTGATTTGGGTACTAATCACGTATTTTTTGCAAATAGCATGAAGCATTCCCTCTAGGGAAGAGGACATTTAGACGAAGCCTACAAAGATCATAAATCTTCTCTTTGGTTATAATTATGTATTACATTGCTGTTGTTTTTTAATGAACAACTGACTTAATCTTTATAATTACACATTTGAAAAAAAGAAATGTTACAGATGCCTTTTGCAGTGTGCTTCCCTGCCTCCCTCACTGGGAATCCCAGGCTGTGCCTCTGGAAGATATGCTGGGACTGGCATTTGCCAACTCAAATCCACAAACTTCTGGTTGTGCCAGTTTGTGAATTACAGACCTGCTGTCTGCAAATGACTGGTTTTCAAAGCAAAGGCAGCCATCATTTCAAAGGCTGAGAAAGAAATATATCATAAATCAGTGTATGTGGATTTTATTTATAAAGATCTAATTAAATTTCGTTCTGTAATTCCAATATGCTGTTTACACACAGTGTATATTTTTTCTTCCTCTTTTTGGCCACGAATGCAAGCAATATACCTTATAATTCTCTTCCTCCATAATGTGTCTGGGTTTCATGCTGGTAAAGTAACATCTTAGCCTATTGTAGCTTGTTATAGTGCACTATAGAATTTTTATAGTATGTTACAGTCTGGTTTGGAGATCATCCAACCAAGCGATCTGCTTCCTTTTAAAAAAAATAACATAAAATACTGCATTTTTCATAATGTGTATAAAGCCATGCAGAGATCTAAGCATGGAAAATAAACAGAGCATTGCCAACACCAAGTACTTAGCAGTCCTGTCCTAGGCCACAAAATCACAAGTTTGCCTTACAAATCTTTAGATTTCAAAGAAACGTAATTTTGGGTTTCCTCTATTTGCCCCTTCTTCCTTTTAAAACTTTTTGGTTGTTTTAAGCTCTTCTGTGCAGTCACAAAAGTTGTCAATTTGCCTTCAACTTTAAAGAACGCTGAAAAAACTATCACATAGTTACAGGATACGAGGAACCAGAGCTTTGAAAAACAACTGTTACAAAATACATGGTAAAACTGCAAAAGTTGGTGCCGCTGCAGGCTGAAATCCACTACCTGGCATAGAACGGACACACCCTCATCCCTTTTAACTCTCTCTGGGATGCTCAGAGAAATAAGCAGGAGCTAAGAGACTGCCTTAAACACAAGCAGCAGTTGCTTGTCTCTACTTCCCTTTGAAAATTCCGATTTTTCAGCTTACTATTTGACAGGTTTTCTGCTACCAAACCAAATGGGATTCCAGGCTGGAAAGGGTATTTCAAAATAACATTAAATATTTAGTTCGACCTAAAATATCATTTCCTTTAGCAGAGTTTTGGATACTTTTTTCCCCAGGAAACACTGAAAAGACGGCGTTATTGATCAATCCACAGCAGGCACTGCTTCCCCCCAGCTGTTCTGCACAGCTCGGAGTCAGGAAGCTGCTGCTCTCCCTGCTCTCATGATGCAGGTCCACGTGCTGGTTCAGCTTCCACGGAGAGGCATCCATGCCCTTCCTGAAGGACAGGCCACAGTCTGGTGTCACCGAGTGCCTGACCAAACCCACCCGTGGCTGGGGCTCACCCCGGGACCGGAGCTGCACAGGGGGATCTGCTGCTGCCGTGGTTTTATACACAAGAGTCACGCAGAGTTCCCACACCTCTGCAGGAGCCTTCTCAGTCCCTGTGTTTGTTAAAGGGTGAGAGAGGCACCATGCCCTGGGCAGTGGCACCGCAGTGCCTCCTGCGGAACCGCGGCTTGGCAAGGGCTGGGCTGCAGCCCCGTCCTCCACCTGCACCCAGATCCTTAAAGTTCACAAGATGGGCCTGCTGGGGCTTCCCTGGTCAAACAAAAGCATTTCCCTGCAGTCAGCAGGGCCAGGCAAACAAGCATTGGATGACAGGTCATCTGTCTTGTGCAGCCCAGCCTCAGGCAGGACTCAGAGGCCTCACAGTAACAACCAGGGTGCCAAGCACCTCTCCTTGGCTCTGCCCTGTGCCTGGAGTCAGCACCAAACCCTGAGCTGGGCACGGCTCACTGCTCCCTGCTCCAGGCTGTTCTCTTTCCTGAGACACTCACGGATCTGCACAGAAGTGGCCTTGGTGACCCTTCACCAAAGCATCCAAAACACGGTTGCAGACCGGGGAGCTGGGAACCGATTTTACAATCCAGGGCCAAATGCTCAAGGCCCAGTCATGTAAATGACATGCACAAGGAGCTCTTCCTCACACGAGCAGCCCCACAGCTCGGGCAGGAGTGCCTGGCTCCGTGCATGGATCCGTTTTCAGATGATTTATTCTGAAGTACATTAATTAGAGGGCATCTTTCACTGCAGCGCTGGTTGCCAGCAGAAGGACTGTGAGCAGCAGATCTATTCTCAGTGATGACATGTCAGGGTAGCATCGCTTCAGCAGCGATAGGAAGGTGTTGAACGGATAAAGCCCACCCTCCCAGTAACTCCAGCTCTGGAATCACAGCAGGCCAGGAGCCAGCCAGGCACTGGTTTGCTCTCTCACACAGCCCCAGCATCAACACTGAGCAAGTGCCTGTGGGGTTGCAAAAACCTCACTCTGTGCTTGGCATGTTCATAAGGTAAAAGGCAAAGCTTATGTGAAAATTAACAAACAAAAAGCAGCTGGGGAAAGATGCAGGCTCCGATCCATTTTAGATGCCCAATTCCTACTGACAAATCACCTGGGGTTTGAAGGATACACACTGAACTGCAAACTCAGGGCATCAATGCTGCTGCGGAGTGGCTCACGCTGACCTCCCCGAGATCACACAGGGGGTGCAGTAATGCAGGGAAAATCCAGCCTGCTCTGTCACCCTCTCCACCCAAGTACACAGGTGTGAGGCAGACGGGTTCACCTCGGTGAGACAGAGGCAGGGTTGGAGTGTGGCAGCGTTAATGGCCCAGCTCCCATGTCCACGGCCATCACAAGAGACCCCCTTGGTCCCACGGGACATTGTGCTCTGTTCCCATCAGCCAACAAAGGCCCTGTGCTCCAGGAGAAAAGAAAGAAATAAAAGAAGTAGCATGGTTCTCTGTGAAATTCCATTGTTCCTTAAAAGTCCCCTTGCATCTACCTCAGGCCACACTGTGAGTCAGTTTGACACATCCAAGGGCTGTTGCGCAAGGCAGCGCTATGTGTGCCCAGATGTGATCAATCACACAGAGCAAATAACCCTCTCCAACAGCTACCCAGCTCCAGCAAGGGCAAATGTCACTCCGGTGCCAGTGGCACGCCCACAAAACTTCACACCCACACAGGGCAGGGTCCTCAGAGATCACAGAACTTGTGACAAAAGGGCCTTACGAACACCATCCTAATGCCATGTTCCCCAACAGTGAGGGTCCTATGCAAGAACAATTTCTGTCCTGAAAAATGAATCAAAATCTGCCCAACTTTTAGGCCAAAGCAGCTCCCATGTCCACAGTGAGCTGTGAGGCTCCAGGAGTTGTCACACTCCTGTGAGTTGTGCTCACAGGGCACTCACAGAGTCATGACATTAATTTGTACATGGTGGCTAAATAGCATGAGAAGGTTGTGGGTCTGCTGGCACAGCCTGAGCTCTCATACAGGATGGAGAATGGAGAACAGACTGGGGTCAATATGAAGTGAAGAACTGTTCAGGAATGTCTCGCTGAAATAGCCCCTGAACTCTGTGAAGACTTTGCAAGCAGCACTGTAAACAGTTTTCTATCAGGTTTTGGCCCTCAGCTTGTAAAGGCAAACCCACAATTGAAACAGGCTGCAAAACCAGGGAAAATAGCAGCAGAGTGCCTGCCTCAAATCCCCTGAGAGGAGAAATTCTTCATCCAGTGTCCGGGCAAACACTCAGTGCAGATGTAATGGCAGAGGTTTCTGCAGCCTCTTCTGCAGGGTTTCCCCTGGGTGTCCCAGCACAGGAGGGCAGCTCTCCCTGGAGCCAGGCACAGGGCGGGCTGGGGACAGCCCCCGATCTGCCCTGGGGCCAGGCAGGGAGCTGCCTTCCAGACCAACACTTGTTTCTACAAACTCCTCCTGTGCTGCATGAGCCGTGCCCAGGTCCCCATCGAGGGTGGGTGTCTTCAGGCCGGGGCTCAGATCTGAATGGGATGGGGGAGACAAGATGTTCGACTTGTATCCTCATAACCTCTGCTCTAAACAAAGGGGCAAAGCCATTAAGTAAGACAAAAGCAAATAAAAAATCTGGATGGTGAAAGAGCCCATGTGTGTGGAAAACACGGTATTGACCCAATAGGGCAGGGAGCAAAAATTGCAGCTAAGAATCATAGCTTAGGACAGCAGGGATTGTTCTGAACCATAGCAACATGTTCAGACTCCTGTGTCACAAAATCTCCTTTTCTCAAGGCAGCACCCAGCAATCTGTGCAGCAGGCCTGTGAGCATGGCAGGAGTAAATCCTCCCAGTGGAGGAGCCAAATGCTCCAGGAGCACTTATCCATAGCAGAAACTGAGCTACAGCACTCTCCACAAAGAGCTCTCTTGCTAATTGAGCAAGCCAGGGCTTTTCTGGAAGGAAAACAAATATATTTGCAGACAGGCTAAAACAATAAAGGGAAATTTAAAAGGCTGAACAAAGGGACTGGAAAGTCAGTGACAGAAGTTAAAATCTCAGTAGCAGCTGCCTGCGAGTGGCCAGTGGGGCTGTGCACCAGCCAGGACTCGCTGCCTCCTCCTCACCTGCCCTGCCGGGGAAAGAGGAGATGCAGCACAAGGCTCCAGAAATCCAAAAGATGTTCCACACAGCAATAAATTATCAAAGCCAGAATCTGCATCTAGCATTCAAAAAAAAAAAAAAGGAGAAGTGCTGAAGCCATGCAGTCTCCTTGGGGAGGAGCCAAACGCCAGGGAAAGACGGAGCTGTCGGGGTCTGAGCCGAGAGGAGACGCACGAGGGGGACCTGGGCACACAGGGGGTGGCTGCAAAGGCACCCGTGAGCACGGCAGGGAGCAGGGAGCCCTGTCCCTGCCCTGGGAAACAGGAAAGATTACACAGCTCCATCACAGACCTTTTCCAAACAGAAGGATGAAAACTTTATTCCTCCCATGGTCCAACTGTCTGAATCAGCTGTAAGGCTGCAGACCTGCAGGGTGGGAATGTAAAATCCTGAATCCCTCGTGAGACCTTGTTGTCACCCCGAGGCAATGGCTGGTGACAGGAGCATTGAAGATGGATGCTCAGCAGGGAAATTCCCAGTGCTTTGCTACCCAAACCTGCAGCATGAAGGAATCAGTCACCAAGAATATGGCACAGCAAAACATGTTTCTCCAGAAGTGACCTGTCTACAAGTAGCCATTTCCTCCAACACAAACCGCAAGCCTTTGGCAGATATTTAAGGATGATTATACTGAGATTCTCAGCTTCTAGGAAAATTAGGATGTGCCTAAATTCATTTATATTTCCTACTTCTAAGCCTGACCGTAAAGATGTGCTTCTATCCTTGCATTTCCTTTAATGCCACAAGAGAGGGGTTTCCTCACAGCATTCACAGACAAAACCCTCCAGAGCACCATTCCTGGAGCTGCTCTCCATGGCTGTGGAGAAGCTGGAGGGAGGTGGGTGCCTGGCCTCTGGGAACGGAGTGAGCAGCCCCAGAACTGCTCTCCTCTGGAAGCAATTACTTAATGCAGGAACCCGCCTAAATCCTGGTCTAACTGCTAAATTAGATGTTAATTATTGTGTTGATATTCTCTTCTCCCTGACTGTCGCAGTTGGAACTGCTGCCTGTTCCACTGCTGCCTGTTCCACCGCTGCCCATTCTGTTCCATTGCTGCAGCACTGCTCAAGATGCTCCAGCCAAGGCAGGAGCTGCTGTGATTAATCCAGACCGTCTCTTTTCACACACTGTGGGCCACATTTGTAGGGTAAAATCCAGGGTCATTCCTTTGACGTGACACATTTCATAGGTATGACTGAAAACTACTGGCTTCTTTCAACAGGAAATAAGGAATTCTGGTTTTACAGCAATGAGACTAAAAGGAAAGCTAGAATTTGCCTGTCCTTGACAATTACTTGGGAGGCATTCAAGGTGTGAATTTAAAGCACAGTAGTTATTACTGAATTGTTCCTCAAAGATACTCTTCGTTCTGGAATAAAACAGTAGGGCTGCCTAGTAAGTGATCCAGAGTAGTATTGTATTATTTTGCAATTCTGGAGTAAGTCTAGCAATGAAGATTTACCAGGATGCCCATTTTATGCTTTTCCTTCTGGGCATCAGATAAACTCCCTTCCACCTTATTTTTTTCAAACCCAGTTGAGTCTCTCTCCTGAGAAGAGTTTCTGTTTGTAAATGCAGTGGGAAATTCTACAGGGCTCACCTGCACCACTTCCTTTCAGCATTAGCTTTTATTGCTAAACTCCTGATTTATTTAAAGTAGAAAAAAAGAATCCCACAGCCAAGAAAACCACGTATTTGGAGGAGTATGGCAACGTTTTCCATACATGCTTTCCCCGTGAGTCAGGGTCCATCCTGTGCACTGACACATCCTGCAGACTTGCTCCGACTCGTGGGGCAAAGCCGTGGGTGTGCACAGCCCAGGGAGACACCCAGAGAAAACAGAGGGAAAACTCTGCATCCCAGGAGCTGCCGCAGGAGACACAGCTCCCCAGGCATGTTTTCCCAGGGTATCAGTGCGCTGGCTGCTCGCTTTGCCCCGCACTATAGAAACTGGGGAGGTGCTGGAAAGCAGCTCCCAGGTGATGGCTCAGGACGTTTGGAGGAGCTCTGAGAAGCTGCAGTTACCATAAATACCCCTGTGCATCTCACAGCTGCTGCTGAACTGGGAAACTCAGCCTTGTCTAAGCCTGAGGAGTGATTCCAACTGAGGTTGTGCATTCAGAGCACACAGCTGCTCCCACAAAACACCACACCTGAGCACATTTATCCCGGAATAAAATGTGACTTGATACTACCCACTTTACCCCCTTGGAGAGTTCAGTGGCACTGGCTTTAAAAGCCGATTAGGGTAATGCAGAACAACGCTCTATTTATTCCACAATGAGTTGTGCAGGAATACAGATGATGGAGTGAGTCCATCCCTAAAATTAAACCTAGAAAAGCACACATTGAATTGCGTATATTAATAACCAGTAGGTATCATTTCAGCGCTCAGAGGACCAAATGGCCTCCCAATTTGGACAACTCAGGTGACTATCTGTCAGCAAGATTTCCTCCCCCAAAATACTGTTATCTAATCTGAAAGCCAGGCAGATATTTCAGTGTCTTGGGCTGTGATTTATAGCACGGTGTATCAGTCCAAACCTCCTGAATGATCTTAATTAAACTCTGAGGGTGAAAAATTAATCACCGTAGATATTTTATTATGCATGACCAGTAAAAAAAATTACTTCAAATTTACATAATGTCTAACAGAAAATTATTTAGTAGTCACATTGAGACTCAGATTATTATTAATTATTTAACTTGTCCTTTTATCATTGGGGAGGAACAGGCAACATTTTGGCACCAAGTTTCTGGACAGTGAAAGGGAAAGGGCTGCTTTGGTGTTTCTCCCTTCTCCCACAGGCAGCCAGGCTCCATACCTGCTCCAGTCCACTGCAGGAATTCCCAGTGCCTGCTCCTCTGCCCAGAAACACGTCTTTATCAACACTCTCTCTCCAAAGATACTTTTCCCAGCAATACATAACATCCACTGTATGCCACTAATTAATCACCAAGCCATCCCTGCACGGAAACACTTTGTTCTTGGTGCTGAGCAGGACTAAGTGCGGGTTTCTCAGCCAGGCAGAACATGACGGGACAGAGCTCCCCTGCAGGTGCTCCCGAACGAGCCCACTCTGTGTCACCATCACACGCACAGGACTCAGCTCTGCCATTGCCATCCGCTCCCTTTGGGATGTCCCTGACACAAACCCTCACAGGACTGCTGGATGAAGCTGTTTTCACCCCTTGGGTCCCTTCAAGGCCTCTGAGTGACAAACTGAGCCTCAAAGCAGCAGGTTGTGCCCTACCCTGCTGCTGGGGTGAAATATCCTCGCTCCACTCTCTGTGTGTTGTCTTGACTGCTCTCTGAGGGAAAGTTATCCCAGACATCCTCACAGATCTCTCTGACCTCCTCAATTCATTGCAGCATCTGAGTTACTGAAGAACCAGGCTCTCCCTCCAAGGAGCTGAACAAACTCCTCCTTGAGGTCCTGCCTGTGCCTAAGAGGAGTCAGGGAGAGGCACAGCCATGGAAGGTCTCCTCAGAAACCTCCCCCAGTCCTTCCCTCATGCTCCATGTGCAGGTTTTTCCCAAGCCACTCCCTGATGGCTGTGCCAGGAGCAGGCAGTGCGCTGGGCTGGCAGCCTGCACGCGGCGGGGCCATAAATCAGAGTGCGGGACGTGCCGTGGCACCCGCTGGGAACAGGGCAGGGTATTGACAGGGCTGTCCACAGTATCAACGCATCAACCCAAAGGAGAGCCCCAAGGTAAAGACAACAACCTGCTTTATCAAATTATCACCTTAATGAGCCAAGATTGCAAATAACAGACAATCGTGTGGGCTAATGGCTTGGTATGGAACCAGGTAAAACAGAATATGGACTGGCATGAACCCTGCCAAACACAGTGGGCTATTTATACTGATATTCCTTAAGAATACCAATAAGTAATGTTGAACTTGAGAAAGTATCCCAAAAATCAGCTTCACAAGGAAGTCAAGGAGCACCTGGCAAACTATTTCGTGCTGCATTGCATTTGCAAGCTAATCTGGAAAATTATTACACCACGAGAGTCCTTACTACGAGTTTCATCATCTGCAAGAGATTATTGGCCCATGATAATATCAGCCAGAGATCAGCCTGGGTGCTCCTTTGCAGCCCTACTGAAGCGGCTCCCAGCCTGCGTGGTGCAACACCGCTCCTCACTCCTGGCACTGAGGAACTGCAGGGGAGGCCTGGGCTGCTGCGCTGCCCTGAGCTCCACTGACATACGCAGCGGCACCCCAACTCTCAGAACACGAAACGGAGGCAGAGATCGATGCACAAAAGAGGTCGGAGATCAGGTACAGGGACAGCAGCTTGGAGATTCCAGATTTCCCGGCCATCTACAACCTCACAGACAGGATCACCACACAGAGGAAGTTTCATTTACAAGTGCTGTTCCTGCTGCTCTCTAGGTCACCAAGCACGTCCTGGCACTGCCAGAGCCAGCCTGCCAACCTCCCCTGCAGCAGGACAGGCAGCTTTTCTGAGTAGAATGGGAAGTGGGAATGTAACACCACGGAGTAACTTAGACACAGTTAAACCCTCTCGTTTGGTAGCCCCAAAAGATGTGCCCCACCTCACACCAGGTCATGTGCCTATGCCAAAGTGCCACAGGATGGAGACCCAAAGGATGCTGAGGCTGCGCTGGATCTGTCCCAGAGGAGGGATGTTGTCAGTGTAGGATGTATTTATCCCTCAGTCTTCAGAGAACAGCAATGCTCACTTGTCCTCGGATCTTTGTATGCCTGGGGAGAGGTTTCCAGTTACACAAATTTCTTGCAGGGTGACACGCTCGGAGATCTGATTTCTTGAGAGAGATAATGAAGTCCTGGACTTTCTGGCAAGGAGCAGAAATGTCAGTGTGACAAGCTGATCGCTTACTATACCATAACTTAATACATCCTGTGCGTGTTTGGGAGGATGTTTTTGATGAACTGGCAACCCAAATTAGCAAGGAATTTTTAGCATGTGCCTGGTCTTCTCATACATCAGGTATCAAGATTCACCTTGAATGGGAAGATCATTCCCTAAGCATGACTCCATTTGCTCTAGCATGGCAATTTATGACTCCAAGGTGCTTGGAGGGATGACTGGGGAGGGGAATGTCCACAATTATTCAGGGAAAGCAGATGCTATCAGACAAGGCTGTACCACTGACTCCTCTGAGCAGGGCAGCAGAGACACCTCCCAGCACTGCCTCTTGGTGACAAAAAATGCACAGCAAAATCCTGTTTTCCAAACAGAAGAGGACAGTTTGGGAGTGATTTGGAATGCTGCCTGATCCCAGACAATTAACTAAGTCCTTCTTTTGTAAATCCCTGTATGAGTAGGAAGCCAGGTTAGTGATCTTGTGCTTGCAGCGAAACCAAGGACTCTGCAGGGGCATTGCAATAATGGAATTAAATACTGCAATGGTGGACATAAATATTGCAATGGTGGATCACAGAGGGAAGGAACAGGGTGGCTGACAGGAGTGTGGGCAGTGTATAACTCAAACTGCAGAGGAGGAGGACAGGTTTAGGCCTACAGCTTTGTTATCTCACTGCAGTCAGATCCTGTTTACTAGACTGACAAACACAACAGCTCGAGAAGTGAAACTGTTTACTTGGAGTAAACTGCTGATGCTCACAGCTTTTGCTCCATGTGCCTCTCGTGTTGCTTTCCCATCCTTCCAAATATAGTCTCCTGTGGCAGGCAAGATCTGGAAGGCTTTTAAACAGGAGTCTCTTCCCAAAGGGCACTGTGCAGTGCGGTTTGGCCTTTACATATCGCTGGCACTCAGGATATAGAAAGAAATTATCTTTCTGGAGATTAGGCAGGAATCCATACAAACTCAGAAACAGGGAGATTAATTGCTAGGAATAATAATTCCAAACCTGTACACCATGTGCAGTGCATGCTTGTGCAGGGTGTTTATGTGTGTGTCTTTACAGAGTGGGCTGAGTAGGTGTAGGTACATAAAATCTGCCCAGAATTTCACAATTTAAGTTAACGGGGAGGAGGGCAAAGACGGCTGTGGGCAGGGAACAGAAGGATGCATCCATTTTTTCTATGAACTGGACGAATTGTTAGTCTGGGAATTCTCACTGATGTGCCTGCCCAACCCATGAATTCAGCTCCTGATCCTTGTGGTTGCCATGAAAAGTCCAAAAACATCCTTTCCTCTTTCTCCTCCCTGTGTTACAGATTCAGATCTAGAGCTTCTATAGAAAAGGAAGCAAAAGAATTTCCACGATCCAGAGAGAAAGAGTCGGGATCTGAAGACAGAAAAGGATTGATGTGACATTAAAAACCACCCAGCAATTTACCAGTACAGAAGTACGCAGGTACTGCCAGGGGCCACGAGGCTGCGCACGGACTGGATGTGCTTTGAGAGAAGCAGCTGAATGAGGAGCCATCAGGGTGACAGTAAAATACGTGCTCCTCACATGCGGTACTGAGGCACTGGCCCACTGAAGTCCATGGGGGTCTTGTCATGGATTTAACTGGGGCCATAGTTCCACCCGGTCCTTTATTTCTTCTGTTGATAATATCGTTAACAGCCTCACTAAGTGATAAAGTGGAAACAGGCCCGAGGCATCCCAGTGATGAGCTACATTGCTGTAGGTGGTAACTAAACCGTAAATAAAGCTGTAACTCTTTGGACCTAGCCCACAACGATGTTTTTTCCTAACTAGAAACTCGGGCTTGACACAGAGCAGGGAGAACACACTGACTCTAAAACCTCCCAGGGCAGACTGACATGGAAAGCCAGGCTTATTCCAGGAACACAAGTAACTGACCTCTTCATTTCAGAAAAAGTTATTCGTGCTCTGCAAAGCTCCAGTGTATAAAATGTATATGAGCAGATCTGGGGAAAAAAAAGAAAAGAAAAAAGAAAAAAGAAAGAAGAAAAAAGAAAAAAGAAAAAAGAAAGAAAAAGAAAAAAAGAAAAAGGAAAAAAGAAAAAAGAAAAAAGAAAAACCAACCAAAAAAACCAAGCAAAGTCTTTGACATCAGCTGGAAAAAGAACATGCCAGATGACAGCCAGGTAACAAAAAAAGGAGAGGAAGAGGTCCTGAGTTTAGGAAAGAACTTGCCTTTGAGTTTTAAACAACAACAGTGTTAGTATGGACATCATTCTGGCATTTCTAAAAGCTAGCAAAACCCCCTGCAGAATAATGAGGTTTGAAATGGTGATTCCTGAAATGAGTCACTTTTCTCTGATCCGTACTGCAAATCCACACTTCTCTAGCCTGTGCCACTCAGCAGAGAGTGCAGTGCACTGGGACAAGTTACCAGATGTCCTGCTGACCATGAACATTCCTGGAGCTCTGTGAGCAAACCCCTCAGGAGGATGCCAGCAGCACACAAACCTACACCTGAAAGACATACAGGTGCTTAGATCTCCTAATCTGAGCTCCAAATCTCACTCAGAGCCATCCTTGGTTCCTGCATCTTTTGATCTAATCCTTGTCCTGACTTGTGTTGGTGATATTGCCACTGGCAACAGGCGAAGTCAGGAATGTAAGAACAAAGGAACGTAGAACAGAGACCATCCAGGCCATAAAGCCCAACGTCATGAAAAACTCATGAGCCCAAAACTTACCTGAATCTCTTACTTTGTCAAATAAAAGCTTTTACATCACCCTGTAAACAAACTGGCACGGATATTTTCAATTTGGTCAGTGAAACTCCATTTGGGTGGTATTTTACATCCAAAAAAATCATATGAATGAGATGAAAATTATTTTGCTTATTCTTATCTTTCATCTTAAGAGGAAACGATGTTATTGCTGAAGAATCAGTTGACTGGGCTGATGCTGATTTAAGCTGGTGAGTATTAGAGTAGCTGACACCTCAAAGCCAAGCCTGAGATGATCTATTCTGCACGAGAGCTCCACGGATTTCCCTGGCCTGGCACAGTGGCCCAGCTCGGGTGGCTCAATCACACTCTGGACATTACAAGTGGAGAGAGAGCTCTTAACTACCCCGCACATGCCTGCTCATCAGGGCAGCAAACAGCAGAAATTCTGCCACTGATTGTCCAAGGAAGATGAAATAAGAAAGGACCTGCTTTCTCTCATCACTCTGAGGCTCAAGGTGTTCCAGAGACAGATACCAGTAAAGCTGACAGAAAAAGCAACACCCCGTACTATTTACTGGGAACCCTGTTTTTTCAGGAGCATCGCACATAAAATGCCTGCTCCCGTTCTCATCAAAATTAAAAGCAGAATTCCCACTGTCTGGCCGAAGGATCAGGCCCATTATATATTTTAAAAAGTTAGATCAGCAGCTTGCAAAGTCTCTAAAGGGTTTTTATGATGCTGCCTAATTAATTCAGAAGCAAATAGATTATTTCTCAGGAGGTGAAAAGAAGGAATTATTTAAAAGCTGCCTTTAGGCAAACTACCAGGGAATAAGAAAAATGTAACTACTGGTTATGTCAGATTTCATTTTCCAGATCAGAATTCATTGTGTCAGCTCCTTTTCTTTGTTGTGATTCTTTAAAGATGTAACAAGGGCTCTGTGTGTGTAGGAAAAGAAGGTGCTTCGCTGAGCAATGCAGCATCTTACTGCACTTTTCCCCACCTAATAAATATCTTCCAAATGGGAGTCTGTGAGGGAGGGCAAGAAAACAAAGGACAGAGGTGCATTCCCCTCTTCTCCAGGTTGCCTCTCCATAGGACAGGAAAGCTTTTCACACCTTGAATTGTGCAATGCAAGGGATATTATGAGTCAATTATTTAAGTGTTGCATGACTGTAACACCTTATATGAACTTCTGCATAAAAGAATCATAAAGGAATTCTTATCCAGAGGTCTTGTCTGCTAAATATGTAAATACAGGTTTGAGGGGATGGCAGAGCTGGAGATAAAGGCCCACAGCAGGTCAGTGACAGGGCTGGGATTAGCCACAGTCCCCTGCTCTTCTCTGCCAGCACCGGCTGCCTCCAGATTCGCAGTCGCTGTAGTTTGGCACAGATCTGCTGAGCCAACTGAAACTGCACCTGCCCACACCAGGTCTGGCGTTGGCAACTGCCCTTAGAAATTATGGCTGGAACACCAGGAGACCAAAAAGGCACCAAACACCCCAAGTCCTAGGGGAAGCCAATAACTCAGCTCCCATTATCCCCTCTGATAGACGCCAGCTGAGATGGAAAGTGATAGGAGAGCTACGGATATACCACGCGTTGGTAACTCCGAAAAGCTTACTTAGTGTAAGCTCTGTGTGTAAGAGGTTTGTGCTGCTTAATCCTGGCTAAGCCTGCTAAGACACTGCTTTTTAATTCAAGGTTTGACAAGGGAGGGTGTTAAGCTCTGTCCTGCAGGAAGAAGCAAACGGTGTAAGGACCCTGTGAAAAGCACAGCAAGGCCAGCGTGAGGCCGGACTCAGCTCTGTGCCAGTCCCAGGCCTGTGGATGGGCAGGAGGGAGGATTGGCAGCACAGCCCAGCCTGCCTGGGTCCTGCTGGAGCCAGTGGAGCTGCTGAGGCGAAGGGAAGGAGGTGGCTGCCCAGGCTACCCCCCAAAAAGCTGCTGCACATTAACTCCAACAGCTGCACGAGCAAAACACAATTTCAGGCATGAAGTAGCGAGATGACCAACCAGAGAAAAAGCATCTGGACAGAAGTCTTTTCTCCTTTGCAATATTTTCCCTGCTTTGCCGCAGTAGTGCTGCAGAGGCTCTTCAAAACTGATTCACTCTGCGTTGCCTGGAGGGCGTGGGAATCATTCCTGTGCAGCAGGACAAGCAAAGGCCTCTGCATTATTCACTCCCACTACACTGTCAGCCTTGTTGGTTCTCTCCACACGCAGTACAAATTTCACCCACAGCAATCAGAGCCCAGCTTCTGGAAACCACTAGGCTGGAATAAGGTGTGTCTGCAGCAGCTCCTGGCTCTGCTGCTGCGCCCTGGCCATGGTCTGACTTCACAGGGAAGCTGCTGCTCAGCTGGTTTTCCTTTTGGGGTAGGGAGCGTTACATGGGAATTTGGAAGACCCTTAAATATTCAAACTTGGGCTTAGCCAGTGAGATTCAGAAAGCATCAATGTCTGAGCAAGCTGGCTCACCCTCCTGCTTTTCTGGGATGCCCTCCAGGTACCTGAGGACTGTAAAGCAGAGAAAAGAAGAGAGTCAATAATTCACGCTTTTATAGGACCAAAGTCAGATAAGCCTGAGCAAACCAAGCCAGCCATGCACTCTGCTGGGGCTTAGCTGCTCCAGTCCTTAAATATTTTGTCTGATGGCTCCTTTCAATTTTAAAGGAAAATTAAGAAGCTTGCTGTTTTAAGAGGTTTTGTAAATCTCCTTCCTTTAATTCTCCTCATGCTCTCTGTCTGGGTGTGTTCTCATTACAACTAGGAAAGACCTGAAGATCTTGTTTGCAGGTTCTTCAGTGTGAGGCAGGTATTTGAATTCAAGTCATAAGAATGTGAACACAAAAGAACAAATGTTGAAGAATTTCCTTATTCACCAGCTTTCCCTAGTCCTGACTTAGATCTTGGTGACTCTGCTGGCAATTTCTGTATTTTTTCACAACTACAAAGCCAAAACCATATTTGATGTGAATGTGCTGAAGAGGAGACATTTACATTTCTTCAAAGGTTGTCTCTATTTGAATACAGTTGCTGTTTGGGCCTTAGAGAGCCTTGAATAAAATAAAAGACTGATCTAACACCTGTGGAGTCAATAGGAATAACTTCTGACTACGGTGGGGTTTTGATCTCAAGTCTGTACAGCAAAGCAGGAACTGTGGCAGTAAAAGTGAGAGTTACACTTCAGTCAGAAACAGCCAGGGACAAAGGACTAAACCCTGTTGTGCAATTCACTGACCTCTCAAGAATATCTAAGAGACAAAATTCCTTTGCAAATATCACACAGGTGAAGTGTTGTGCAGAACAGGGCAAGTCACTTTTTATGTGTCCTCCCAGGAAGCCTGGGGTGGGAGGGGGAGATAGAGGAATAAAGAACATCACTGGGCCCCGCAGCTTCCAGTTGTTCTCTTTTCAAAAGAAGATAGAGAAAAAAAAAGAACAAAAAAAGTGTGGGGGGGAAAGGAACAAACCTTTGCCTGCTGAGAGGAGACCCTCATTCAGTCGTTATTGTGGGAGCCTTGCATAGTCTAAAGGAGATCCAGATGAGGACATCCAGTTACAATTATTTTATAGCCTTTGTAATGCTCACAGTAAACTAATGCAAGCAAGGACTCATTTCTGGTAGTCAAGAAAGTGTTTATGTTGGCAGAAAATGTATCTTCAAAGCCTACTAATGCAGCATTACAAAAGACACCAGTAAGTTACTCAAACTAGAGATCAAACCTGTTTTCTTTGATGAAAGAAACAGTCTAAGGCACCAAAGGGTGCAGCAACAGCTGACAGGCCAAACACTGAGTCCAATCCTGCAAGTGCTTCCTCTTCTGAGGCCTAAAATCTAAATAACACAATGATGGGAATATGCACAGCAGCTCTGTTATTTCTAGCTGCAGTTAGGAATAAAACCAATCAGGCCATTTGTCAAGGTGCAGCCATGCAAAACACAGTGGCTTTATCTTAAATGACACAGATAAGTAACATTTCCATTGAAGTCTTTGGTTGCTTTAGCCACATACTGGCAGTCACACTTGCTAAGCAGAAAATAGTTGGGTTTTAATAAGCTCTCCTGGGACTGCTGGACGGCAGGGACACTTCAAGACAGTTTATTACTATTTTCTCACTCTCAGTCTCCCTTGGGTGACTTCTGGATTATCCATGCCAGGACAGAGACACTTGGGCTGCCTCCAGGCAGGACAGCTCGCTTCAGCAGAGCCTCTTCCTTTGTGTGAATGTGACCGTGCTGCTCTCAGCAGGCAGCCAGAGCGTCTCTGTCCCACATTCCTGACACTGGGACACCACTCCCATGCCGGGATGTGCATGGCACAGACATCCAGGCACGTTGCACAGAGCCAGCTTGAATAGGAATCGCCGGCACGGAGCCAGAGCTAATAAGGCTGGCGAGACCTGAGCTGACTCCTGCAGTCAGGAGTGCAGGGAGCCAGGTCAGGAGCAGCGCTGTACCCTCGCCGGGAGCCAGGAGTGCTGGGAAACAGGGCACAAAGAGGAGCTCAGATCCAGCCCAGTTTATCAGCACCAGCTACACTGCTGCCATGCAGACCTGCCCACGTATTTTAGATTACTCTTCCCAGCACTCATATCATCTAATTTCTCTCTTTACCTGAACCATGCTGGCCTCTAGCATGTGACGGTGAGCTGAGCGTGTTAGAAATTAATTTATAACCAAATTAAAATACTCCAGTGAGTTACAGGCAATCTGCAGCGCAACAGTTTTCAGCCAGATGGTCAGGCTATCACAACCATCTAGGCTGAGCTCCTGATTAATGTGGGTCACAGAATTTCCTGCAGCCCATTGGCAGGTGTAGCTCCAAGCATTATTAGTCAACACAGCACCAGTGTGGTTCTCCGTCATCCATGTGGTGGCTTGAGCAGGGCAGTCAAGCAGGATGGGTGTTTTAGGCAGACAGCACTGCTGACTGCAAGATTGAGAGAGGTGCAGGAGGCTGCAGAGCGCTGGCAGGCGCTGGGAGCTGTGGAAGGCTCCGAGAACTGCTGCTGGGCTCTTGCAGCTCCCGTTGGCAGGGGCAGGAATTACAGTCCTGCCCCCAGCTGCAATGAAATCAAGTGGAGTTTTGCTTAAGTAAGGGCTGAGTCAGTCATGAGTCAGGATTCATGGACTTGGCCCAAAACACACATACATTTAAAAATAATTGCCTTCAGTGCTTGGATAAGTTTTCAGCAACACTGGGGAGATGTGAATAATTTTGGTCCAGTAGGAAGATCAAAGAATGCTGCGAAGATCCCTGGTACCCAGCCTCATGGGCACTGTCCAGCCCAGCCACAGGAGCTCTTTGCTTCCCAGGCTGAGAACCTCAATGCATGGGTGTCAGAGAGTGAAATCATACCTACCCTTTGATGTATTTATATGGGTGGAGATTCCAGGTCATGCAATGAAATGGAATTACTCATGCCCTTTTGTTCCCAAGGATTAAAGCCTTTATCTTCATATTCTCAGCAGGAATATCATAATGTTTCGGGAAAGGAAACCTAAGATCTACACCAGTTGTATGCTGTTGTTCTTTTAAATATATATGATATGTGGTTAGCCTTCGGGACAGAACGGAGAGGCATAAGAGCAAACAAATGAACCAGCAGTGAGGAGAGGTGCGTGGCTGAGAACAGCCGAGCACGGCCTATCGGTACAGGGCTGATCTTCCCTTGCCTCACTCCCACGGAGCACTCATCACTTGTAATCATATGGGAAAACTGCACCAGCAAAATAACGTATTGTTAATATTCCTCTGTTGATTCTTTTCTGCCTGTGATATCTTGCCCTAGCTTGAACAGCCCCGGGCACATCTATTGCACACATCCAATGGAGACAGTTCCTCATGGTTTGAAGGTAATGAGGAGATCCACGGAAGTGTTTGCCTGCTCGGTACCAAGTTCATACCCTAAATCACGAGCATGACCCCAACGCACAAAGTAACTTTAGGAACAGGAATAATAACACAAGTTAACAGGTACCAGCTATCTGTAATAACTGCCTTTTTGCTCTCTCTACCCCCTTGGCAAATACAAAGTAAGGCAAAGTAGTTTTCCCTGCCACAAAAAAAAGGGATAGCCGCACTGCTGGGCAAGAGCACGAACAAGGCAATTGTGGTGAAGAACCTGACATGCAGGAACCTGTTACACTGTGGAAACTCACCTGTATGTCAGAGCCCTGAGCACCAGCAAGACTCAGAACCAGTGCAGGTCATAAGCTGGGAACAGATGATCCTGGGCAGGCAGAGCTGCAGAACCTCAGCACTGCTGTCCTGGATCATGCAGGCAAACCCTCGTGCTATGCACTGAAATCCTGCTAAGCCATTTGGCACTGTGGCGATTATTTGCTTTGGTGACATCTCCTTGTGATCTGCCTTGGCAAGCTACAAGAGGTGTGAAACAGAACAGCTATTAGAACTAATTATCATTATTTGCCTTCAGCAGGTGCTGAGAACTTCAGAGTGCTGAGAACTCCACTCAGAGTGCTGGGTGGTGTACCGAACACAGCAAGGAACAGGCAGGATTCAAACTGGTGAGAGCAATGTCAATTCCATTTTAAAACATCTTAAATTATGTGCCTCTCAGTCACCTAGCAAATCAGACCTTAACCACAGTTTCTATAAGACACTGCTACACAGCAGTAATGGCGCACGTAATTCCTTTCCATTCCTCAGGTCAGCTCCTAGGTGAGCATCCTGCATCCACTGGAAAAGAACATGATGCCTAATGCTCGTGGTTTCAAGGCACAGTGTAAATATGTCAAGGACACCCTGAAGCAAAGACAGCAAATCCCAATTAGAGATTTAAATTAAAAAATCTGTCTCATAACTTTATGATGCTATCTTTGGGTTTCTGGGTTTTTTGGTTGTTGGCTGTTTTTTTATTTTTTAACATTTAGCAAGATGGACACTCGGTGAGGCCCAGAACAAGTAGAGAAACAGCCAACAAGAGACTGATGAGCAGCTGTGAGTGATGAGGACGGCACAACACGCAGCAGCCGTGCCACAGGCACTTCACTCATACCCAGCATTTTACAGGCAGATCTAAGAGGACTTCAGTGAGGGATTTCATGCTCTATTCCTTCACTGGGCAGCAAAATTGCACTCATCTGCCATCAGAGCAGACACTGACTGCAGGCTCAGAAAAACACTTCAAACAGAGATCCCAACAAGAGCCTCCTCCTCATCCTGCCGTTCCTTGGGTAATCAGTGACCCAGTTGTGACTGTGAGAGGGCCAAGGACTTGCAAAGGACTGAAGCACATGTTTAAGACTGAGCACAAGACGAGTTTTACTGAAGTTAAGCACATTTATGAGTGATTTCATAGAGTTGGGCTGAACTCTGCAACTGCTCATCATTCTTGCTGATTGCATGTGCATCAATAAAGGATGGTAATGAGAACAAGGATCAGCTGTGAGTTACAAAGAAGGGAAAGGTGAAGAGAAGAGAAATCAAGGAGGAAAGTCAGTTGCTAAGGAAAAATCAGGGTTTGAAAAAGACTTTTTGGCTTTTCCAGCAATTACAAAACCTCCCCAGCTCCCAGATGGGAGGGTTCAAGCGAGCTGCCTGTCATAGCTGTGACTCCAGTGTTCATAAAGGTCAGCCTAGCCACAGGAAAACACAGGCGCAGCCAAATGCCAGGCATTTGTTTGGCTCCAAGAGTCACTCGCTGCTTTAAAACTGCAAATGAAATGTTGCACGAAGTTGGAGCACACCAGGACTTGAGCTTTTTCCAGCAGCACAGAGATGTGGGAGGCTGGCTGGTGCCAGCAGTGCTTGTGGCTGGCAGAGGTGAGGCCAGGCATGGGTCTGGGCTCCTCACCTCCTCCCAAGCCACTGCCCAGCCTGCATCCTGCAGCAGCCTTGGAATATCCATGAAGACTGGGTGACTCCACAGAGTTTCATCTGTGGTGGAAGACAGAGGACAGGACAAGTTACCGAGCTGTGTCACTGGGACAGGATAAGCAGAGCCAGGACTCACAGCACCAGGTTTTTATTTCTGGCCTGCTGGATGATTATGGATGAAAACTCAATTTCCCACTCTGTAAAATGGGATTAATTGTATTGGCCTTTGTAAAGCTCCATCAGACAGAGATATTCTCATTTTTAGAAGAGAGGTAGCAGTGCTATGCCTGGCATTTATTTACATGCTTTAAAGCACAGCTGGCTTTTTCTCTGTGTGTGTATGGTGCACTGTATCACAGGGCTTGCTGCCTCCAGAAATCACCAGTTAAATGAATCAACACTATGTGTGTCCAGATCTGAACTACTGCATTCGGTCAGTTATTGGAAGGATGACCAGACAGCAACAGGAATTTCTTCTTCTTTGAGGGCAGACAGCCAAAAGAGCATCATTTACCAAATAACACCACAGGGCATCCCGAGCCTTCCTCACAGGAAGCCCAAGGCTGCCCACCAGCCTGTGTGTGCTGGGGGGCACAGCTCTGGGCAGGGTGTGGCCAGGGGGGACAGGTCACCCGCAGACACAGCGTCACAGAGCGCAGACCCGAACAGCTGAGCCCAGGATCTGGCCCCATTGCCCATGAGGGTGTCCAGGGCACCGCAGGTGGATGAAGACACCGAGCAGGCCCCCAGCTCTCACTGTGGCTGGTGGCTGATGGGCATCTCAGCCCATCATCTGCAGGTACTCTACCAGTGAACTGAATAAATTTTTCTCCCTTGATAGTATAAAAAACTTATTTCTGAGTAATTTTGATAGATCTTCACCAGCTGCTTTGACCCTTTAGTCCCTTTATCCCCTCCTCTAGTCCCAGGGGTCAGGTCCATGCAGCTGAACCATGCACCTCCTCTGCAAATCAGTGTTGACAGCAGGACTGAGAATCACAGGCAAAATGCTCTGCTCCGTGGGGATGCTGGCTGCAGGAAGGAAACGATTCTGGTTTTTTCCAGCAATGCAACTATTCCCGACAGCTCCAGCCTCAGCATGTGCAAGAGCTGGGGTTAAGAGGATCAGCTCTACAATAAAGCTGGAGATGACCAGATACATTGAAACCCAGCAGGCAGAGGCCCTGCTGCGGCTGTCCTGGGATCAGCACCGGGACCGGACCCACATCCCTGACCCGGGGAGGGATTCCCCAAGTGAGTGGGGCTGGCCATGGAGTGCCCCGCCCTGCTGCCAGCCCTGCCGAGTCCTCCCTCGCTGACCACCTCCGCGGGCACCGGCGCTGGGAGAAGCCACCCTGCTGGGAACAGACCAGGCTCGGGATGCCACAAGAGGGAGCAAAGTTGCCGGCTGGGCACGGAGGAGAGCGCTCGGACCCGCCTGGGGACCCCCGGGCTGGGGTCAGCCCCTGCCTCTCCTGACACCTCGGGAAGGGCAACACATGGCACTGCCATCACGGAACACAATTTCTACCAAAGAGAAAAAATAGAACGGGCACAGGAATGAGCCATGAAAACCAATCGAGTAGTGAAAGCTGATCAGCATTTTCAGATTTCACAACTATGGATGCGTGTGTGTGTGTATGTATAAACACATATATATAAAAACACATACACGGCTATAAAAAAAATCTTCCATTAGCCCTTAAGGCATTTGATTGTTTTGTTAATTCCCAGGATGTAATCTGTTTTGCATTAAGTGGGATGTTAAGCATCTAATTGTCAAGCGTTGATAAGCCATGGGAAATTTTATTACAAGATAGGCATCAGCTGAATGGAGATAAAACACATCAGACACCGAGGTGCGATTTCCAGGTGAGATCAGTGTACGCAGCACCAGGGCATGCCAGGGATGAGCTGCAGGAGTGCTACAGGTGGAAACGGCAAATTGAGGATTTACAGATCAAAATCTGCTGTTACCAACTGCTGCCTGCTCCCAGCTGTGCATGGCGCTGACAGTTTGCACCTGGGCTGATGACATCATTTGGAAAAGGCCCCAGATTTCATGCATTTCATGTAAAACCCATTATTTACACCTACAAGTACCAAAGCATCTAAAAACACCACCAATTACCCATAAGTACCAGAGCAGAGACTGTAAACATGTTTTTCTACCCCCTCTTATCTCTTCAAATGCAACCAAATTTGCCACTCGGCCCAGCCCCTTGCTGGCCAGCCCTGCCACGTGTAGTTCATGGCCTTGTCAGTGAGCATCAGACACATTTTTGCAATTCAAACTGAGATTACTGTCAGCCCAAGTAATTGCTTGATCCTGTGATTGGCAGCGTTGCCTTCCTGCTGCCCGTGTTCCTCGCACTGTCTCACTGTGGGCAGAGAGGTCTCTGAGCAGACTCTTCCCGTGCCTGCCCCAAGGAGACTCATAGTATGTGCTTCCATCCATCCATCTAGCATCGACATCCAATAACAGGGTGTCAGAGGCTGCTCCGGGTCCTGGCCCGTTGTTTTTATTACTAGAATTCTTTAATTGTCATTCGACTGTTGAGCAACTTTGTCTGGAGCGGCACAAGCACAAGGAAAGGGAAGCGCATCCCCTTGGTGCTGGCTGAGGGCTCCTTCACCAGACACAGCGCTGCATCAGCAGGGTCCTGTTGGCTCCGTGACCTCCCGACGCTGCCTGCTCGCTGTCATGATTTGGGAACAGCAGAAGCAGAGATTGGGGTTTGCGATACTAACACCCTTTGAGCTTTTCAACCTCAAGCACTGTCTGTTTTGCTTGGCACTTCCACCCGACCCACCACGGCTCCTCCAGAGCAGCGCTGAGGCTCTGAGCTTCCCACCAGACACAGGAGGGGACAGTGAGCCTGTCCCTAACCCACCCAGGTGCCACCTGTGCCCCTGGTCCCTGCATCAGCCTCTCCAGAGGCTGCAAGTTCTATTGATGGACTGACAGACAGCCCTTCCAGAGCACGCAGTGACTCCAAAATCAGCACTTAGCACATCCACCTTTGTTCTGAATTGCGACAGCACTGAGGAGACATTCACAAAAAGATAACTAATTTCTGCAATCTCCTGATTATATGCTGCTAAAAAGCAACTAGTACTAAGTTAAATTCTAGTTCTTTGAAGAAGCTGCTTTTCTTCCTTTGCTTTCTTTTCCCGTTGTTGTCAGAGAAGGTGGGAGAGGAAGCCAAGGAGGAAACATCGTAAAATTCCTACATATTTTAGGGACAAAAAGCAGTTGTCATTTCAGAAGATATTTCTAAGAAACATTCACTTCATCAGTTGTCAGGCAATTCTGTTCTGCACAGTGCTGCTGCAGGCAAGGTAATAACACAAATTCGTATTATATTGTACATAAAAATAAGGATATATTCCCCGCTGAATCAGAGCTGCCTTCTCACCAGGGCTCTGACAGTCCTGACTGGTGCTCAGGGTTAGTGACTCAGCAGCCACTGGTGACTCAGCACGCACAGAAATCGATGGAAGTGCCTCCAGAACTTTTTCCAAGAGCTGAATTAGGTCACATTTTAGCCTGGTAAGTGAAACGCGCTTCTGACAACTTGACTTTGTAGCTTCAAGTCATTTTTTGTATCTGCTCTAAACTAGCTTCAACCGAACTTTCACAAAGGCAGCATTTCCCCACTGACTTCCTGACCCAAAATGGGGTGAATTTCGACACTTGCAGCTATTTGAGCTTAAATCTTCTATGTGTTGCTTTTCAGTGACTGTAGGGATCTAAGAGACTTTTTCACATTACATCCTTTGGCTTCAAACAAGCATTTACAAACACAAACCATTTTCCCCCCCTTTCTCTTCACTTCTTTCTATTTCCTTTTTTTTCCTCTCAAGGTGGAATGTGCATTCTTTGTGTCAGAAAGCACTATCTACTGCTATTAGGAGTTTCAGTACATTGTTATTAAACACTGCGGTGGAGGTGTACCTCTGCCTCTCAGACATTTGCCAGTTTTCTTTAGGATGAGATTCTTAGTGGTAAAAGAAGCTTGTTAAAAAATGTGAGGGGGAGGGAGGAAAAATATTCAGTTGCTTTGTAAATAATTTTGCCCTGCTCCTGATATTTTTGGCTGCCTAGCTGCATCCCAGCTCTCTATCACTTCCCCATGTACCACCCACAGGAGTCCCATGAGCAATGGCTCAGTGCTGAGTTACCCCAAGCCAGTTCTGGCAACCCCACATGTAGAGGGCAAAGCCCTACCACAGCTGTGGGCTCCTGAAAGCCTCACATGGCACCTGCAGCCATCCTAAAGAAACATCCTCTTGAGTCAGTGACCACTTCTGGGTTTGAACGGAGATCACTGAGCACCTGGCACTGGTTTGTGCAGTGCCAGGGAGGAGCCGGGAGGTGGGAATGATGCCTCCTCTGGCATTTAAATCAGCGAGGCCCAGCCTGTTTGTGCTGCCCCTCACGCAGATGCCAGCCCTGACACCCTGTGCCAACGCCAGCCACGCGGGATGGATGTGGGAAAACCACAGCACGCCCACGCTCAGAGTCACAGGCTCCTGTCCCGGCTGAGTCAACTCAGCCCCTTATTTTTGCAGGGAAGATATGCAGAATCTGATGGCGCTTATCATGTGTGCCTGGGCAGGGAGCGGCTCCTTGGCTTCAAAGAGCAGATAAGGCCATCAAAGCGATTGTCAGCTCTAAACTCTGCCTACCCACTCAGCAGGCCTGAGCACCACCGCAGTTCAGCCTCCAGCCTGTCTTCAGGAGCCACCAAGGACTCATTTACCGCGTTCACTGCTCGCCACTGCTGTCAGCCGGCGCAGTCAGCACAGCCTTGAGGAGCAGAGTCATCCCAGCTTCCTGCCTGTGCACCAGCAGCACCTCAGTCGGGAGCTTTGCCCTGAGGTGGAACTGCTGTACCTGCACACGGAGAGCAGCGAGCCACGGGGGGCTGCAAGCAGAGACCACCTCCCCACCCTTCTGCTCCCCAAGAACGTCACACGGACACATCTGGGAAGTAAAGGAATGGTGTCAGGACACACTGTGGGTCAAGGTGGTGAAGAAAGACACCTGGGAAAGGACAGGGATGCTGTTTAATCCCAAGGGCCCATTCCAACAGGGAGCAGAAACAAGAAGCAGGCAGGAAAGGTGACAGGTTTCCCACCCTGGTGAGCACAGCGAGCACGGAGGCAGACGGGATGAGAACAAAGCCCATCTCGGCTGACTCAGGGCAGGAGCAGGGACAAGACAATCTTCTGCCAAAGGCTGTTTCACCCAGCACCACCGCAGGAGGACTCAGATGGAAAGAATTTCACTTGCGGGCAGAAGGGCAAGTCAGATACAGTATCTAAGCACTCTATGCACCCTTCTCTAGGCTTGTCCTTGGTTTTGATATGCAGCGTGCAAATCTGGAATGCATTCATAAATAAATGTCGAATTCTCAGATGTATTGTCAGCCTCAACGAAAATGAACAGACTTAATTAAAAGTCCCACTGTTTCTTTGACTCAGGACCTGAGTCTCATCTTCAGCCTTGCCACTTTTTATACCTCTAACACTGAAATAAATGTATCTTTACGTTATACTTTACACACATTTTACATAATACATTATACACTGAAATACATTATATCTTTAGCACTGAAATACTACCAATACTTATAAACTCCAAGAAGTCAGCAAGATGATACTCCAGTGTCTGAGGAAGATAGATATCTGTAAGCTGTAGCAACAAGAGGCTCAGGATGTCTGAGGAATATCCTGTGCAATACTCTCATGTGATAATGACAGGCAGATTGCCATTTATTGAAATCACAAGATGCCATGAATCCGCTCCCATATTCCCTACCCAGTGAGGACATATTTTGCTGCATTTCAAATACTTTGCTCCATCAGGTGACAGCACAGACTCATTGGGCTCCAGATGTCTGTAACTAACACTCTCCTCACAGTGGGCTGGAGCATTCAACCCTTAAAGACTCCATTTGTTCCAGACTTGTTCCTCTACCCCTGATCCACGGGAACACAACGCTCCTGCCTGGCACTTGGTGTTAGAAGGAAGCCAGTTCTGGCCACCTACACCACAAACCATTCCCATGGCTGGTCATGTCCCATTTCTTCCTGGCTTCAAAGGAGTGGCTGTGGGCAAGACGCCGTGTGACAGGGCAGGCTGGGCTGTCCGTGCCTCCTCCTGGGGAGCCAGGCAGGCTCTGTCCCAGCACGAGGCCCCAGCAGCAGCTCCTCTGCCTCCCAGCAGAGCCTGCACTGTTTGTGTGTTTCCAACGAGGATAAAAGATGCTCCTGAACCCCAGCCTTGACCACAACTGACAACAAAACCCACAGGAGGCACCTAACCCTCGCACAGCAAGGACATACCCGCCAGTGCTATCCTGTCCGAAGGCTTCAGCCAAACCACAACAAAGTTCACCATTTCCACAGGCTTTGGCTGAGGTCTGCTTTAAAACCCTTCCTCTTCCAGGACAGCCTCTGTCTGGACCCATTTTGGCTCATCATAAAGCCAGTGGCAAACATCCAGTGATTTCAGTAGTAGGTGTGTTTTAGCAAGACCTATCACAAACAGAGATAACTGGAAGACTCTAGACATCCCCACTTGTCCAGCACAGAAAGAACCCTCTGGCTGGAGGTTCTGTGCTGGTCAGGTGGCCGCAGGTTCTGAGGGGGGTTCAGCAGCAGCTCTTCCCACTGCAGGCAGCACCCTGCCCAGCACACCGGGCAGATACATGGACAAGCTGATCCACTGGGCTCTCTTTCAGAGATATTTTCTATTATTAAAGAGTTTCACCATTTTACTGTATCTTATTGTTGTTAACAAGGTTTATCATTGAGGTTTGTCACTGCAGAACAGCCGCTTATACCTGAAGAAACAGAAGAGAACGGGCCAGCTGCCACTGTGGTGATACTTCTCATTTTTCAGCAGTGGCCAAGGACGTGTAAGAGCAAGCAGAATCCACCTCAGTAATTTTGCAAACTAGGCTCCAGTGCCAGGAAATCTACCTGTTGCAAAATGCAACCCAAACACCACATCATTGTAACATCTGCACTGCCTGCTCCCAGCTAGGTTTAATACAAAGTGGCCTTTTCCAGCAAAGCAATGTGGTCTGCATTTAGGCCCATGCGAGAAGTTTAGCAACTCTCTTACACTACCTTTTTCCAAGAGATTAGAATTTGGTTGTAAAAATTTTCCTCTGGAGTGGTATTTTGCAGAGATACCCCTTGGCTCAAGTGCAAACAGTTTTTCGTAGCAAAGTGAAAAACCTCAATTTAAGCACTGAGGTGGCCAGACTGGCACACCAGTGTCACCATTTCCCAAAGAGGTTTTTGCCTTCTCAGCTCCTCTCCTAGACCCACGCAGTAATGCTGCCTTGTTTAAGGGTCATTGAAGGGCAGTGGGAAATTTCCTTCAGAGCCCCATGAAAACATCACCCCCTGCTCCATTAGCATCTGTTTGCTTTTTCGGACAGCATGATTTCACCTAAGTCAAGCCTAAGCTCAGACAGCCCGCTCTGTTCGGTAAAGCACTGTGAACATGAGCTTTAGGTCCCAGGATTTCAGAATGGACTTAAAAGCTCGGCTGATCCCAGAACTGCACATCCATTTTATGCATTATTCACGGCCCTGATGGTGCTGGAGCTGCCTTCAGAGAGCTCCTCAATACTGCTTTAGACATGCAGAATCACCAGTCCTTGCTGGCAACCACAGCAATTCCCCTCCGCTCTGGGAATGCATTATTAATTGTGGAATCTGGATACCAGTGGATGGCCTTACAGTTTCCAGACTCTCTCAGCTGAGAAAGCAGGGCCCATAAAAGGGCTCTGTGGGGCTATTTCCTGCTTAGAAAACAGAGAAAATAAAAATTCATCAATTTAGTCCACTTCGGACCTCTTGAAGACTGAAGATCAGGCTCTAGCCTCAGCTCCACTGCTTGTCCAGAACACAGGCCGAAAAGTTAATGGAATTCCTTCAGACGTTCCCCAGCACGGCTGAGATCAGACACTGGCCCACACCGTCTGCGGCGGGAGATATTCTGAGCCAGAATCCTCACGCTCAGCCTTGGGAACATTTTCATAATGGAACACGATGTTTGCAAAAACTAGTCCAAAGGTGGCTTCTCTGTCTGTAAATATGTCAAGAGCGAATTGGCAAGGCGACTTCTCCATCCCTGGAATGCGCAGGAAATAGCTGCGACTATACTTATCCAGAAAACAAATAGCTTCATTCCCACCACCAGAGCGGTCCCGGACATGTCCCAGCGGCGCTGATAAAAGGCCGTAACACACCGTATGCCCCAGAAATGGCTTTTAAATCCCAGCCCAAGCCTTCCACTAGGAGCTCATTAAAAGCCGGCCGTTCCCTCAGACCGGCCGTGGCCACAGAGCAGAACGGGAGGGAATTGGAACCACTTCCCAGTCCTGGATCCATGTGCAACGTCCCAGGCAACGCAAACCTTCGCTTCGCTTGCCAGTGTTGCCACACAAATCAGACTTGGCAGGAGTTTAGCCAAATCTGGCACAAGCTCTACGCCAGTTCATTTCACAGTTGCTCAGAAAAACAAATCTGTACCATGAAGGTTCTTCAGAGCACTCACGTTTGTGTTTTGGTTCTGGAAGAAAAAAATAAAAGGGCCAGATTCTGCTCTGATTTACTTTGGTGCAAACCCTGAGTAACTCTACGGGCTTTAATTCCTCCAGATTAAACTGCTCAGTATTCAATCACAACGTGCCTCTCAATCTGACACAAGGGATTAAATTAGGTGAGATAAGGGGTTTTCTACCATGTCATTAGCATCAAAATCCAACTTACGAAACTTAACACCATTTCTAGCTTGGTTATTGATTTTGCTGAATTTTATGTCAGAACCTTTTTTTTAACAATCTTGTTTAAAAATAGTTCATTAATTATTCATTGGCAATACTGCACTCTGCATTAAGAATAAATAAGCAAGAGAAAACATAATTTTAACTTAGAAATAATTTTCTACTTCACATCCACTGAGAAGTGTTATTTTTTGACTTGTGACTTGGTTTTTTTAAAAAAAATATTACTATCTATCTGTTAAAAGCTATCACTGTCTTAAATCTGAGCTATTTTTTTTTGTAAGGAAAGAGACACTGGAAATGTACTAGTTAAATTTTGCAATGAAAATAAGTTAAATATCTGACAGTACTGTTTTGTAAGGGATTTTAAGTGAAATCAAAATTGGATCAAAGCTGTGTTCAGTACTACAGCATATTTACAGCAAGCAATTTATCATTCTTCCATTAATGTGGGCTAACTTTGATAGCCAAAAATAGGTTGAATTTTTAAACTGATTAATTTCAGTAGGGATGACTGCATGCTATTCGAATCACATATATTTTATATATCATAATGTTAATTAAAGGCCTAATATTACCCTTTGTGCATGAGCCAGGCAGTGACAGGGAACTCAGAGCAGAGTTACAGCCTCACGATAACATCCAACAACACACGGCTCCTTAAAATACCTAATGATGTCCTGACGGTTCATGCTAACCACACCAACCTCTAGGAAATGGATTTTCTGTATTCTAGATGCCTACAAATACCACACTGCTGTAATCTGTGCCCACTTCAGGTGCCAGAGCTGAGCATCCTTCTTTGCAGCGATGGGGGCTGAGGGTTTGCCCATCCCGTGAATCCCCATCCAAGTTCATGGCAGCACAAAGCAAAGTGAAACACAGCAAAGAAGCAGAAGCTCTGAGGAAGAAGATGACAATCTGGGAAAGCAGGGAGGATGCCAAGCCACATCAAAGCCGCTTATGAGGCACAGTCACAAAATCTGAGAAACGCCAAGCATCGAAGTTCAAGCATTAGAGGTTCGTGTCATTGTGGCTCTCAGGAATTCACAGGAGCACGAGTTGGGGAGCGAATGAGAGCTCGGCTAAAACACAAGGGGTTTCAGAAAAAAATATTTTGAGCTTGAGTGCCGTAACAGAAAAAGCAGCATGACTGGAAATCATGTCAGTACCATAACAAGAAAGCCATGTTAGCTGGGACACCAGACACTGTGGTGTTCGTGTGAAGCCTGTCAGGAGCATTTGATGCTAAATTCCCCTAATACTCAATAATTTGGAATACATCATCTCCTTGAAATGAAGCTAAGGATAAAATAGCAGTTGCCTAAAATAGGGTTTTGTGGACTGCAGTTACAGGAAAAGAAGGAATGTGACAGGTCAGTGCTGCACGGCCTGGCTGGGAAGGGACCAGAGACCTCTGCACTGTGATCACATCCCCTGTACCACATTGTGCAGGCTCCTTTTCAGCTCAGTCAAGCTCCATCTTAATGATTATTAAGACATTTCTGCCACCTCCCCTTTTGCTGAAGGTGGCTCCAGAACCCTTCTGCTCTGTACTTGGACTGTCCTCTGGTTTCCAACTTAAATTCATCCCTGGCCAGCTTATAAATACTTGTCCTCTGGCCAGAACTGGGGTTCAAGCTAATTCAAACCCGTTGAAATTAATGAGTTTTTTTCCCCATTGACTTCAACAAGCCTTGAATTAAGGCCCTGTGTGTGGACAAAAAGGTTTAGGGCAGTTTTTGTAAGAGGAGAGTTTTATCCTGTTGATTTTGGCCTCTCTCCTCAGCCTGCTGTGAACTGTCTGCCTTATTTTAATGCTGTATTCTCATCCCGCTCTAGTGCAAAACTCCTATTGAAATCCAGGACGGCCTTGCCAAGTTGTTATTAATTACTGTGGTTCTCGAGGCTCAGTCCTGCAAACTGATCTGCATGAGCTCAGAGCTTTCTCTTCAAGGATCTGCTTTCAGGATCTGGGCTGCAGGGCTGCAAAACTGAGCACCAAAGGGACCGATCCGATGTCGTGCGGCTCTGCCACCCCGGTGCCACTGCAGCCCCGAGGAGCAGGCAAGCCCAGCACCGCTGTTTTCCTTGGAAGGCAGGGAAGGGGCCAGCAGGGAAACAGTCCTGCGCAGGCAGCCGTGCCTCGAACACAGAGCTTCCCAGGCCAAAATAACCAGCCTTTCTGCTTGCTGGAGTTCAAGCACAACTGAGCTGTGCTGGAGGAGGGCACAGCTGAGCTCTGCTTCTGCGGTCCAAGGGAAGGGAGCTGGGTTTTGAGGAAGCAATAACTGCTGTGGAATTTGACTTCCGTGGCTGGAGCGTGGAGTATTTCTTACCCTAAGAAATGGCAAAGCGTCACACAGGATGCATGTGAGGTCAAAAATGTATTGATATGTGGGCAATTTATTGTATTTCCAGCACTGGGAAATCCTTCCTTTATTACAAAATGGGATGTGGATCCCATGCCTGCCTTCCTTACTGAACCTAATGCTTAGTGGTGCCAGGACTGCATTAAAAGCAAGTTTTGGGTATATTTGTGTTGTTCATTTCAGCTGAATGCAGAAAAAACCTGGGAAAAGCTGCTTTGCAGTGGAAACAGAAAATTCTCAACTAGTTATTAAAAAAAGTTATGAGCTCTTCAATTAGACCACAGGCATTTTATAAGGCAAGCAGGTCAGGGTGTACTTTACTCCCTGAATCTGAAACGTTAAAATAGTCATGTGACATATTTGCATTGAGTTATGCAGGATGAGTTTAGATCTCACTAATCTAGCTAGTCAGATGCCTGTAAAAATAAATAAGAACCTAAAAAAGTGTGACATCAGCCATAACTGCTTATTCTGCTCCAGATTTGGCAGGTAAAAATCAGCAAGAAACCAAGTGCATTATGCTGCCTGGGCTCTGTGCCTATTTCTCATCATGTAGGGAGCCAGGCCAAATCCTTGACACAATAGCAATTTTTGCTCAATGCCAACTATTCCCAGCCTGGCAGTGCGAGTGCAGAGCCGGCTCCTGAGGTCATGGAACTGTATTGGAATCCAAACTGCAACGAACATCCCTGCTCCAGGAGGGGAAATGGCTGGTGCACGAGGCTGCTTCCACTGGATTCAAACTCAAGCTGCCACAAGATGAGTTACAGTGATGGCAGACGAGATCATCCTTAATTGAGTGACCCCTCATGCCAAGCCACATGTAATGCATGGACCAGCGGCCTCCAGAAGGGCTGGGAAGAACCGTGTCAGAAGAATTGCTGAACACTCCAATTCCGGGTATCTGTGTGAGCTGTGACACAGCAACTGTCAGCCATGGTAAGTGGCAAGTGACATCTATTTAGATGAGCTCCACTCAGTCAGTGCCATGATAACAAAAGCACTTCACCTCACTGCATCCTTCCATGGAGACAGGAACGTCTGACAGTGGCACAGTGAAGAGTTCAGCTGTTAGGCTGCTACTCGCTGCAAACACAGAGAGCTCCTCCTCACCTTTATGGCTGATCATCCCGTCCTCTACATTGAACAGTGGGTGGAATGACACTGGCTTAATAATAGAAACCTACTGGGGTAGACAAGATAAAAAATAAAAAATATATCTGCCACCAACCAGCATGCCCAGCACATGTTCTGTTTGAGAAGGCAGACCCTTGTCTTCACACTAGAGAGTCACAGCGAGAGAGATCAACCTGCTCAGCTGGGAAGACACCAAGCCCTTTTTAAGTAATTCAGAGTCAAAATGTCCTTAAAGCTCATTGTGGCAGGAGTAACGGTGTCCTCAGAGGTGAATGAATGTCCTGGAGCACTCAGAAAGGCAAAAGGCAACACTGCTGAGCACTTGTGTCCACAACACATGGGCACATGTTGGTAGCAGTAACTGCAGGTAATGTCACCACAAACCATGGGACATCCTCGTCCCACCTCCACCCACAGCTCGTCACTGACTGACACCAACAGTGCCTTTACCCGAAAAGAGGTTAAGGGGCTCCGTCCCACCACGAGGCAGACAAGCAGAACAGTACAGCTCTGATTTTCAGGAGTGTTCCTACCTACTTTTTTATTCTAACAGTGTTGGTGCTCACGTCTCATGCCCATTTTAAACGTAATTTTAACCAACAATTAAATATAATAACTAAGAACACTAAGCCAGCAGTACAAAGAACTCTGATTCACATCTCTCTGGATGGCAGCATCTGTACAGACTGGACAGAGGGGAAAACAGGTTCTTTTCCACATAACCTGGCCTTGGCAGCAGCAGCGTGGATGATTTCTGAAATCCCATTGCCTAGCACCACGCTGGCAAGAGAAGAAATAGCCTCATCACTCTCTCTTACTAAGGGATGCAATCTATACTCATCTGCAATCAGGAGAGAGAAGTAGGAAGAGTTCTTTGTGCTTTACAGAAAGCAGATTGAAAATGACCCAACTACTTAAAAATTACTTTCAGAAAACTCCAGAGCAGCAGTGATGAGCTCCTGCACTGGGAGAGAGCTCCCACTGCCCGGGGGATGTGTTTGTGCTGCCCAGCCACAGGCAGCCCTTGGTGCACAGCCCCACTCACACACGGGCAGGGTGATGCTCCTCAGCCTCATGGGCAGGTTTACCAGCACCAAAATGAATCCTAAATGCATGTGTGACACCACAGCACGTGCAATGTGATTCAGGGCAGTCTGGCCCACAGAAAGAGAGGGGTAAGAGCCTGCACATGGAAACAGCGAGGAGCGGCTGCCGTAACGAGTAACCCAGTGAGAGCTGGTTTACGTGTCTGTAACCTGCTCCACACAGCACTCACAGCAGTTCTTTCCAAAGATTAGGTGAGAGTATTACACTTTGTGGCAAAACTATCTCCCACTGACCGAGAGGAGCACTCCAGTGTGCACACTCATCATGGGAGAGCAGATGCTGGCCCTGGCAGGTGTGCACGAGGCCAGCCCACACTGAGAGACCATAACCTGCTCACAGCCCTCCCTTCCAGCGTGCAGCACCCACAGGGTGCTCCTCTGCCCCCGGTCAGGAATCTCCTGCCCTCCACTCTTCCTGCTCAGCAGAGTTAGATGGGAAAGGATTCCCAGCACCAAGTAAGCCCTAGGCAGACAGCCAGGTTTCCAAGCCCCTTGCCAAAGGGGAGACCGTGCTTCTGCTTTTCCAAGTGCTCTGTGATCTCGCACTTGCAAAGCTTCTGGAGGCTTTTTCCTCCCACTGCGCATTAGCAATTCATTGAGTGATTTGTACAGGTCTGGAAGGGAACAAGACAAACTTTTAACGTATGGAGTGGAAGAACTGCAGAAGCCTCCCCAGGAGATCACCACTAAGCCCGGAGCAATAGGGTCAATCAACTGCTGCACCCTCCCAAAGATGGCACAGCCAGAGGGAGCCAGAATGGTCACAGGGTAAAAACGCTCACCTCCTAAGGGTGAGGAGCTGCACATCTTCCAAAGCTCCCCAGACATCCTATGAGACTTCAGGAAAGTTACTTCTCTTTCCCAGTCTCTCTCTCTGTAAAGTGATAAAACTTCACAGGAGGCTCAATTCATTAATGCTGAAATCATTCAAATACACAGTAAGGATTCTCTGTACATATGCAAACCCACAAACAAACCAGCGCTTGTAGGGGAGGGGAAACCACGGGTGGGGCTGAGAACATCCAGAATTTGCAGTCTCTCCCAGCAATCTCCTCCTGCAGTTTCCTGGAAAAAGGCTGTGCTGATACATGCACTGCTCTTGTAATGTGAATTTTGCTCAACGGTCTAATATTATTATTTCTAAATTTACTAATACTGGATACAAACCCATCTGTATTCATGAAAACCTGCAAGTTTATGAGCTCTAACACGTACAAACAGAAGCCATTTCAAATACCATGCTGTATTTAGAAGGTGCTTTGAAAATCTGGCTCTTAGAATCACCTTTGGTTGCTAAATAAACTTCTCTGGAGTAACCACAGCCCACACAAAAATAGTTACAAAACAGTTTCATGATTTTAAGTGGAAATGGGTGTTGGTAAGAAGCACGCTCAATTTTTCTTCACTGAAGTTGAAATGTAAAAAAAATACAATATAAGCTCTGTAAGCAGATTCTTCATGGTAAACAAATATGCAGAGATGCAGAAAATGCTAAGTGATCATTTTTAGAACATTTATTTTTGGCAGGATAAACACTTTCAGACTCTAAGCAACTTCTCTGTGTGTACAGAATCTCCAACTGTGAAAAGAAAACAAATAGCAGAGTTTCATTTGTTATAATCAGGATTTTTTTCATGACTGTTTAGAATAAAGCTGGATCACATTTGGAGTGGCTTGGAAATTCATTGTTTAGGCATTAGTCTCCAGTGGTAAACATCCTACAATATGTGTACAATACAGCAACTATTTTTGTACTTCAAAGCCTTCCCTCACATATTGGGAAGGTGCAGGATAAAAACAACCTTTTCTTTTCCCTTCTAGGGAATGATGGTTTCATCGCTTGATTTCACCCAGCAGAGATCTCTCATTATCCCTCACCAGACTCCATCTAATCACGTAAAAATTAGCCCCAAACACCAGACCGCAAATTGCACTTGAGAAATCCAACTCTCTGGAGAAAAAGGAGTATAATGGGGGGACTGTACAGTCCTGGAGTCTTATTATCCCCCAACTCCTCTGGGCACAGGGCTTTTTTAAATACAGGAACTCACTGTTGATTCTTCAGGACTGAATATCCTGCAGATGAGGAAATGTGGAACAACAGGGACAGACACTCGGCCGGTTTGAGTGATCGCATCTCCACGGCCAGCGCCCCACTGCACTCCCAGCTACCATCGCTCCCCTCTCAGAGCGGGCCACTTTCATCGCTTTAGAGGAACAGAAAGTTCGGGAGCAGGGTTGAAAAATGCATTTTCTCATTTTGAGCAACCTAGTGGAAATCTGGCTGCTCAACACTTCTGAAAACACTCGGCCGAGCTGTCCCGCTCCCAGTGTCCAAGGAACTAACAGCCAATATGAGTGAACGCTCTGGGAAATGTCGGCCTGCCAAGGTCACGTAAGTCTGTGGCAGGAGAAGTAACAGGATCATCTGGCTCTTCTCCTGTTTCTCAGCCACAAAACTTTCTTCCTCCCCTAACAATTACATATGTGGGTTTCCTTAACAGTTTCTTTTTACATTCCTGTTTAAACAGCACAGGGAAAAGGAAGAGGAGACTTGATGTGGAAAATTAGTTTTGGAAATGTTGAGCAGTGTAGACTTGCCAACTTCTGTTCCTCCAGTCAGTTCATTGTCGATGCTCTCAGCTCTCACCGAAATGCTATATTTAGGCTGTACGTCAGATTTCACAAGTGAGACTGACAGGATTTTTAGAAAAATCTGAGGCTTTTCCCAGAGAATTAAACAAGAAAAACAATGTGGGAATACTGCTTCCCACTTTATGCTGCTGAGGCTCCACCACAGCTACTCCAGGGCAAAGCTCCAAAGGGACCCAACTGCACAGGAGCAGCTTTCCCAGAAAGCATCAGGAGATTCCCGGTGTGAGGGAGATGTGCAGGGGATACCCAGCAGGGAGATGTGCAGAACATTTCCAGCACGAGGGAGATGTGCAGGTCTTGCACACCTAATGAGACACGGGGAGTCTGAAAATGTTCTGAGGAGATGCTCTGCAGCAAAACACAGCACAGGCACCGAGCGGGGCTTCAGAAAACGCTGCTCTCTAATAAAACCCTCCAGCTGTTGCCGGAGCTGCCAGGTGGCTCCTCAGGGGCCGAGGCAGCTGCGGAGCTGCTGTGCCAGGAGCTCCCACTGCTGCCCCAGCCCAGCTTGGGCACCCCAGACCTTCTCCACCACCTCTTCCCACTGCTCGGTGCTCTCTGCTGAGCTGCAGCCTCTGAATGAGAAGCCAGGAAGGCAGAGGTGACACCTTTTGCTACAGTGAAAGACCAGCAGAGCCTGGAGGCAGCTCCAGCCGTCTCCAGCGCACTGTTTGCTGAGCACTTGTCATGCTGTTGGACACGCACATTAAGAAATTAGAGTTTCCACATGGTTATTTCCTCGAGCTGACAGGTGTCTAAGGCCAGTTTCCAGCTCTGCTTGCCATCCAAATATAAGGAACTTAAGGCAGGTTTAACTTTTGGGGTTTTTTTTTTCACAGAGAGACTCTGTGTTTAAGATCTTTGCTAAGGCTGTTTCGACGAGGCCACATGCATTGTGACAGCCCTTCCTGACAGAACAGGGCTGCAGGGAGGACATCTCATCCACATGTAAACCAATGGCTCAACCAAAAAAATATTGCTGTAAAAAAGACTTACTATTGCAATGCTGCTGAGCAATTTTTTTTTCAATATCCACATGGATATTTGAAACTGCTTGATGATGATGAAGATTGTTTTGAATATTCTAGGGTCATTTATCCATAAGAGGCTTTAGACAAGTGATCCAGCCAAACTTCAGTTTGCAGGTCAGCGTGTCTAGATATTTGACCACACAATTCTGCAGAGAAAACGTGGTGTCACTGCGTTAGCTGAGGGTGGTGACTTCACACAGGTGTAACTGAGTGCAGAATCCACCTCCCGAGGGTTTTCTGATGCTTCCTGAACCTGACAAGATCAATTTAATGATTTGGAAATCTGTTGCCAAGCCCAAGTCCCCAGAAGACTGCATAGCAATAGGAAGATTAAAAGCAGATGGTTCAGCAACCAAGGTTTTTGAGCTAAACTTTTAACAGACTTAAAATTCTTGGGCTTCATATCATCATCTTCATTCTTTCCTTCAATTCAGTGTGTGTTAATATCTTTGGAGCACTTCTTTTGGACACGAAGCCAAACACATCATGGTAATAATATGACCTCAAAAAACATACCTTTATGATAGGCTTAATAAGAGGTTAGGGAAATGTTGACTCCAGCTCAACAAGGCTCTGTGCAATTAGACCATCTCCACGTGGTTGGTAATTTCCATAAAAGGATGCTGGAATCTAAAATAGGAAGAGAGACCATTTCCAGGAGGGGCTTTGTCAGATGAGCCTGTTAAACACCATTCAAACACCGCTGCAGCTGACAAAGGGCCTCCTCCATTAAGGTGAGGCATTTGAAAAGGGTCAAGGTGGGAGCCGATGGCCACACAACACTCCTGATTTGCCACTGGAGCTACTAAACCCCTCTGTCAAGTGTGGCAGGAGCAGGGGTGATGTGGGTCGGGCTGTCAGCATCCCCAGGCCTCTGGAGATCTGTGAGGGAGAGGAGCAAGGCAGGAGCAGTTGGAAGCAGTAACAGTTCTGGAAATTACCTAAGAAACTCAAGAGTTTCTCTGTCTGCTCCAGGCTCTCTCCTCCCCCTCTGCCCTGATGTCGAGCCCTACAGCTTTGACCCATACCAGGCCAGCCACAGCTTGTTGTGCCAAGGTCATGTTCCCCCTCAGGCCAGTAGGATCCGGACCCTGGCCAGTCCAGCCTCAAGTCCTGGGATGATCTTCTCTTTAGATCTTTTCATCTCCAGTGCCAATCCTGAGCACTTGTGTGACTGAGACAGAAAAACAGGCACGTCCAAGCAAGTATGTGCCTGGCTGAATCGCAGTGACTTGCTCCAAACTCCCAATTAACATCAGAAATTAAGACAGGACAAGTGTCTCCCACTTGTCTACTAGAAATCTTCCCTCTCTGCAGAAGTGGCAGCTAAAACAATCCCCCAGACATTCCACTTGAGGTCTAACAAACACCAAACACAAATCAAATACACAGAAACTCTCTGCTGGGAATTTCTTCCTCTGCAGTGCCTTACAAACATCTTTATAGCACCAGAGCTGACTTTATGACCACTTCATGTAGGCACTGAGTGCCAGCGCTGAGCTGCAAAGGACATGACGCCCTTTCTTCTTGTCACCTGCACTGAACAGCCTCAGGATTTGCTTTCCAGAGGTCATGTGGGTCAGCCTTCATAAAAGCACTCAGGGGAGGAGGACAGCAAGCAGCAAATATTTCTCTCCATGAACAAAAAGGTGGATTAATAGCCTTCCTTGCCCAAGTACCTGTGATACCAGGGCAGCCTTTCACACTACCAGCCCCAGGGCCCCCGAGGCCTTGAAGAGATGGGTTTCCAGCACACAGGTCAGGCCCATGTCAGCACACTGCCCACGCCGGAATAAAGCACGAGAAGTGTCTGCAGTGCCTGATACTGCAGCCTTCATCCAGAGAATGCAGCTGGCCTGATCCTTCCCATCCCTGAAAACAGACTTGCAGGAATGTTTCAGACTGCCCCCCACACCCCTCAATTCTGGCTGCCCACTGTGTTCTGCCACTCGAGCTGCAGTGAGTCCCACTTTACCCCCTCCCAATATCCCTTTGAAGGCAAAGTTGGTTTCAAGGACAAAAAACTGCACCTGCAAAAGCTGACAAGGTCTGCTTTGAAAAACCAAACCCCCAAAATACATTTGGACACATGAATAGAGTGGCCAAACCTCAAGTTAAATCTTCCATATGAAGTGTAAGGAATCAAATAACCATCCAGAAGAGATGTCTGCAAAATAACTTGGCTCATAACATTTTCATTTGGGTTAAATTAAAATAATTGTAAATCTTCGGTGCACAGCACGAGAGCTGCATTCTGTGTAACACTGTACGTATCCTATTAAGCTTTAAGTCAGTTCAATCCTACAAAAATGCTTTGAAAACCAGACCGAGTGGCCCTTCCTTGGGCAACCAATCGCACAACTGCAAGAAAGCAGACGAGGCTTTGTGAGTGAATTCTGTCCATTGTAGTTAACCAGAGTTAAAGAGGCAGGGGAACAGGAGGGGCAGAAGAAACATTCCTTGGAACAAAGTGGAAAAGCATCATTACACACTGATCTCCTGGAGCTGCATTAAACCTCAGCTGTGTGTCAATTAGAAGCCAGTGCCAAGCCGACTCTGTCAGACACAAATGTGGTTCATCTAATGATCCATGCATAATGATTTACAAGCTGTGACTTCCTGGGCATCCTGAAGGTTTAAGGGAAGAAGGTGTCTGGCCTCCAAGGTTCTTCACACACAGAACTGAGCCCTGCTGGCTGCAACTCAGTTCTGTGGGGAGCAAGAACCTGTGGACATTGTTTACCAGCTTTTTGCTGGATAGAAAAACCAGCTCCATTCACAACCCCGTTAAATCATTGTACATCACTAGAGATCAGATTGTCATAACATCTGAATGTTCAATCCCACACTGGACTGGGAGTTACAGTACAACGTGTGCAGTGGCTTCTGAAAACCATGCTAATTCCTGCCACTTCTCCCCTCATTTTGATCATTTTGACTCCACCATCCTGTCTTAACAACCTGAGGGAATTCACAAAATTGGTGTGAGCACGGCAAAGGAAAACTCAGCTGTAGCCATGCCAGTAGGGCAGAGTCACCACTCACAGCTGGAACTTTCTGAACTCCCCACTGACTTTGCAAGGCTTGGAATGAACCACTACCTGTCTCTAGTGCAGCTGTAAACAGAATATTAGAACTCCCACCCCATAGCTGCATTGGTAGCAAGTGCCAGCCCTAAAGAGGGTTTAAGAATCTTTACTAAAGGTGGCCTAGAAGGGCAAAAGTCAATGATTAATTGGCACAGTTCTCCTCATTAGTTCTTGTAGAGGAAGAGTTCAGAGTAAGTTAAACCCCAACACGTGAATTTATTTCCAGAGCTCTCTCTGAAATTGCTCCTTCATATTGGTGCCAATAAATCTTACATTCCAGCTATGCTTCCCTAATAGATACAGACATAAATTCTTATTTCTAGTCGGCCAGATTAATGACAAGGAAAAAGGAAAGAATAAAGCAAAAGCTGCAGCTAGCACTTATCTATCTCTGTCCTGCAGCCTTCTTTCTCATTAGTCCTGCAGCTCTCATATTCAGAGGCAGCTGAGCTCTCCACATGCAGTTTTAATGGAACACCTATCCCCCAGCATCCAACTGCAGAGTTCAGCTGGGACCACAACTGCAAATAAAAACCACGGAACTCTTCCTGAACAAGCACAGCAATGACAGTGTAGATAATACCTTGAACTGCTGAAACAAGAGTCATGCAAAGATTTCAAAGAGCTTTACAGACATCCATAATTTAAGACAATCCACATCCTCCTAAAGGTGATACTGGATCCTCGCTTTGCAGATGAAGAACAGAGGCATTAAAAAATTAAAGGGCTGAGGGGCGTGGAAAGCAAGGCAGCACTGAGCAACGTCCTGCTCAAATACATAACAGCAACCAGACCTTGTGATGGTTTCTGCAGGCACTCGAACCATTGCCACATGGCACTGAAGTTTGCTTTATCCGTTTCTCTGTTTTATTTCCCAAGTTACTCTTGGATACTGTTACCCCATCCCTATTAACCTCATTTCTCTGCTCTGGACCCTGTTGTGCAGCCTTTCCCCTCTCCAGGAATGTCCAACCTCTCAGTGTAGGCCAAGGCGAGGGCGCAGCCAAGCACACACACCTGGGACTAGGGGAGCAGCACCGGGAACAAAGCAATGCCGGTGCTGAGAGATGTGCCTCCACCTGCACCTTCAGGTGCCTCTCCGGAGCAATTCCAAGAGCAGCTACCTGCTGGCCTCTGCTCTTACCCAAAATAGATCCCTTCAGATTACAATTACTTCAAGAGAGCGCAGCACCTGAGACCAAACAGAAATTAGTTAGAAGTTCACAGAGCTGGAGAGCAGTGAAATCCCAAAAGACAGACCTTCCCCAGCAGAAATGAATAAAACCTTCCTCGAGGTTACACCAGCACTGTGCTGAGGACACAGCCACCAGGTAAGCTGTAAGGTGACAACTCAATTGCAACACTTAACACTCAGTCCTTACTAAATAGACAAGAAAAAATGAGACTACAGATGCTGGTAAATAATTGTGCAGTAGGACTGAGCTGAGATAAAAGATACATGGTATTATGGAGATGAAATAATGGTGTTTTATACTTCAAAAGAGTAAGATAAAAAGCTGAGATTTTACTGATGGACTTTAGTTAAGGAATTAGTCATCATTATACAATAGCAATTTGAATATCCAAGCACAGCACGTGTCACAAGAAAATCATTCCAAGCTTGGATACGTTGCAGCTGTATCAATTAAAATTGTACATCACAGTATAACATCAGATAGCAAAACTTATTCCAAGCAAGTATTTACATAGAGCTATTAAATGACAAGGATTTGGTTTAATTGGTGAGTAAATGGAGCTGGAAGTTGCTAAAGGAGTCTCTAGCAACCAAGAAGATCACTGGGGCAGAACAAATTGTTTTACTCTGCTTTGTGTGTCTGAGTTTTAAGCCTTCCACATACAACAGTAAATGCAATAATAACATTGTATAATGAAGATGGGTTTAAATAACGAGTTCGGGGTGAGAGGGCAAAGCAGTGACTTGTGTAGCAGTATTTCACCGGGGAAGTAGAGAAGCTGACAGAGTTTCTGCCTGGAAAGGGATGAAGCAAAGTGGATCCCTGAGATGAACTAATGGAAATTCTCCAGAAACAAAAGCATCATTTAGATATGTAGGACAGCTTTACCCAGACTCAGTGATTCGTTGCAGCACCAAGAACGCGGTACTGCAGACAAGAGTCAAAGGCCTAGGAGATGGTGAAAAGGGTTTGGAAAACACAGCCAGACAAATCCAGATTTGTCACAAACGTTCATACAGCACTTACTTGGATGGACAAGGCACTGCAGCACCACCCTTTCCCACTGAGCCAACCCAGAGACTGCTGTGGCAAAGTGAACACATCCTCACGAGGATGGAACACTTCCCTCAGCACCTCTGTTAGCAAAGCTTTACTCCTCCATGTCTCCCAGAGAAGCTGCAACCACCATCTGAATAGATCTATGGCCAGGATAATTTACACCAGCTGGAAATCTGACCCACCTATTTAATGCAAGGGAACAGCCATGACTTCTTTCCTGCTGCACTGACTAAGATGTCCCCAGCCATACTCTGAGAACACTTTAGGCATTGGGATATCAACCACAGAAAACTGAGTGGAAATCCCCAAGCAGGAATAAAACATATGTTTAATAAATGGTTCTACAGAAAAAGGAAAAAAAAAAAAGATAGAGGGGGAGGAGGAAGAAAGGAAAGGGTTTGCAATTGTGAGATCATAAGAGTCCAGCCATATAAGTGATGACTAAGTGTAATCTTCTGTTTCAAGAAGATGAAGAAAAACATGTTTTTGAAACTGTTGAGACTGGTGTTCCCAGTCAACAGATATTCCTTTACTGGCCTGCGAGTGACCCTTTCAGCTTGGGCTTTCCTCCAGCCCGTGGGTCCATGGCAATGACTAGAGAGGAGAAAATCCCCGCTACTGGCCAGCTGTGCTCCAAATTACCTTACTCAACTGTGCCTATAAATGTAATTGCATGTTTCCATGGAATTACATCAGAATGACCTGCTCACCCCTGACATAGTTCATATATCTGTGATCTCTGTCTCTGTAGATAAAAATCTCTTTCTTCTGTGTGTCTGAAGACTCTGTGAGGACAGAGTAAGGTCTCCATTAACCAAGGAAACGGAGGGAGCAGATAGCCCAGATGCAGCCAAACTGTGAGGAGTGCAAACCAGAGGTAAATTGTGTCCTCAAATGGACAATAAGAATCTGAAATACGAGAGTTTAGTGATGCTGCTGAGTACAGACCACAGATCTACATAAACCCGCAGACCTACGCCAGGCAGCACATGTGGATATGCCACACTGAGCCCAGCTCAACATCCCCAGTAACTATTTCCATGGGGACAGTGGAGAGTGGATATCTAGGGATAACTACAGTTCACACTGGAGGTGTACAACAGTTTGAACAAACACTGCGAAAAATCCAAATTCCAGTTCAGGTGAGAGCAGAAATATTTCCTGCTAACCCAGAGGAAATACCTGCCAAACTGAGTAACTGAGAACTCTCTCCTGTCTCAGCTCAGCCTCCCTTCCCAAATTCCATTAGCATTCACTCCTTCTCATGCCCCTTTTCTCCTCGCTGGCTCTTGCAGCACAGGCTGAAGGAACTGCTAAAGGAGTGCTGTTCTATCCCAAAGCAGCCCACAGCAGAGCTGTGCTCCAAGCACCGGGGAAAGTCAAGCACAGGCAGGGGCGTAAGAGGAGGATGCTTTGGTGGCTCTGATGAGAGAAGAATGCCCTGGTGCAAACTGCAATTTGGGTCACAGTGTGGCAGGGGAAGGAGAAGATACAAAGGCTCAGATGGCTGGAGGACAGTGTTTGGCAAGAGCCTGGGACATCCAGCTAGAAAAATTTGGATCTAAGACAAAGGAAACCTATGATTCAGTTTCAAGATGTGTCAGGTCAGCCACGAAGACAGATATAGACTGAGAGGAGGAGAGGTGAGAATTCACCTCCTTTGCTTTTAAAAGAAAAGCCAGGAAAGAAGAAAATCAACTAAATATAACAGCCAGCGAAATAAATAAAACATCTGGGAGGTTATTTTCTTGGTAACAAGCTAATGTAAATAAACCTTTGTATTAGGACATAAATGTGACTTCCACAAAGATGTAAGTGAACTCCCCTCATTCAAAGGCTGCCGTGGGCTGGACATTTCCACAGCACTCCCTCCCTGGACCCACCACTGTTTCCTGTCGGGCCCTTCACACGGCAGGGCAGTCCCGCTCCTGACAATGACAGAGGCTCAGGACTATTGTAACCAAAACCCAAAATATGCTCCCATTAAAAAAAAATCTGGATGATAGCAATTAATTCCACATTTTTGTGAATAAATATCATGTGTTTTGTGCCAGAACACTTTGGCTTGTTTGCTGAAGCTAACAGTGACACATAAATCTTATTTTCCCTGTTGCTCAACAGACCATCTCGCTCTGCCGACCAGTTTTCGCAGGGGAAAAGGGGTTTTTTTCTGTCTCTCAGTCAGCACCTTCAAAGGTCCCTGCTCCCCATCTTCATGTCAAACTGTGGGTTACAAAATGCACTCAAAGCTACTGATATCAAGGTAGTCCTGTGATGGCTTTGGGTTTTCACCAGCCGCTGATATGAAACAAATTTATTTCCAAGAGCTGCCCCACCATTTCCCAGGAGTGATGTCATTCAACTGGAGTCAATGACCGGGATTTCTCCCCTCTCCTGTGGCCAAACCCAGCAGAACAGATGTGCTGTGAGCATCCCTGACACCGCAGCTATGCTGAACAGCCCATCCTGCCCTCCCGGTGGCACTGCAGGGAAAGAGCTCTCCTCTGGCATCAGAGATTCGGGTTAACGTGGAACAAAGAAAAACCAACACCTGAGCAGAGAGCGGCCAAGCCACTGAGAAAAAGAGCTGATACACCCCTGTCTTTGCCCAGCTGTGTTTACTTTGTTTTACTCCGCTGATTTTGGTGTATCGCATTGCAGAAGTGTAAAAGCAAAGGAAAGCTGTAGGATTCTGGCTGTTCTAAAGCTTTACAGATGTTTGCTGGCTTAATGTGGGAGAAACATCACTATTTTATTGACCAAACTCTTTCTTGTTTTAATATGGAAAATCTCAGTGGCACTTCACTCCATTTGTCTTTTTTTTTTTTTTTCTTCTTTAGTCATATGATAATGTACACTTATAACCAGTGAATCATCCCCCCAAAAAGTCATAAAGAGAAAAATAGCTCGTATGTATGTCTCAGCGGTCAATGAATCATTTACAACAGGTATAATGGGAATAATTATATACTGCTGAGAAACTTTACCCAAAGCCCAGCTCAGAGGCTAGTTTCAAAACTTCTGAGCTGCGCAGTTGGATCCAAGGCTGTGAGTGCCAGGTTAGGAAGCAGCCAGGAGAATTTCAGATTTGTATTATTGCAAGGAAATGTCTTCTCCAAGTGTCTCTTATGTGTTGACAAATTGTTTATACTTAACCAAGCAATAATAATGAACAGTCTAAATAGACATTGATTTTTATGTTTTTAATTCACTTTTAGTGGGAAAATAAGCTGGCAACAGAAATATGGATGTCAAACTTTGGATGCCAGCCACTGCTTTAGAACTATGCTATTTTAAGCAGGAATATGTATTATTTGGTAAAACAACATACATTTTTAGGGTCTAATCCTGGAAGTTCCTACTCCAATGAGCTCCAGCCTTCCAATCAAAGTTTCTGGAATTACACATACGAATGTCAATTTGTAGCAGACTGCATCCAGACAAAAAGAAAGTTTCAGTTTCAATGCAGTTTGTCTGCTGCCTTCCTAGAAACAGTTGAAATATAAATATGAGGCAATTGCTCCAGAGCACAAGTGTAAAACCCTTCTCTAAGCCAGCTCACAGACCTGGAGCCACTAAAGAAGTCATGTCCATGGACCAAGCCCAGCTCCAGAGGAAGGCTCTGCTGCCCAGCGCAGGGTCATTGGCTGTTTTGAAGGGCATCTATCACACCGAGCAGGCAGGGCTGCCTCCCAGGGCTGCTGGCTCCACTTTTCACCTGGCTCTGTACCCTGGGCTGAGCTCAGCCCCAGAGCCAGCTCTGGCAGCCCCCGAGATTTTGCACATCAGTGTGGAGCCCGACCCCACAACCACCCATGGGAGCAAAGACAACAACTATTTTTTCTCAGATCTGCTGAAGCCTCTTAGAGAGGAAAGACACACAAGTGTGCCCTCACAATAATGTATCTGTGTCCACTTCCCCCAGAGCACAACAGGAGTTCTCCTGAAGAACGGAATTCCTCACACAAGGACAATTTACAAAATAAATTATGGATGAATGAGATCCACTGTGTGCAGCATGAACCCTGCCATCCACCAATGGCAAACAGAAGCCCTTAAGTATCTAATATACTTTTTGTCTCAAATATCCCAGCAGTGCAAGAAGATGGAGATCAGCCCCATCCGGCTCCTGTCACAGTCCATTTGTCCTGTGCACCAGCACCAGCACCAGCAGTTAATTCAGTGAAGCTGCAATTGCCCATACCTGGGAGGAGATGGTCACAGGAACTCTTTCCGTGGAGACAAACAGGCACCTTCAAAGAACAAATCTTCTGATCCATCTCAGACATCTGCCTCAGGAGAAGCTGAACCACCTTGTGGAGGTTCCCATTGCTCCCTGTCAGCTGCAAAGGGAGCATGGCTACAGCTGTGGCCAGCTCAAACAGAAATGTCTGACTCCTGGATGCCTTGAGTTGGAACAGAAATATTTCACCTTTAGCAGAGAAAGTACTTGAAGAGAGATGGGTGGCTGCTGTTGCATTTCTGGGAAATGAGAGATATTATATGACCTGTTAATTTATTCCAGAGTTTCCCTTTATGCTTTGACAATACTGTTCAGCATTCAATTCAAGTCGTAACATTTAATGACTTGTGGTCAGCTCAGCTTATCCTGCATTTCTGTGCCAGCTTAAAAAAATAAACAAAGCTGTGTCCACTGCATGGCACAATCAGAGGGCTCTATCCTGCTCCCACCACAAAACACGTATCAGAACATACCAACACAACTTCAGCTCAGTTCAGAGAACATGGGACACTTCTTTACATCCTGCTGTAGGAGATTGAGAGAGCTGAACAGTTCGTTCAGTAATGAACTCTTTAGGGGACCTGGAGGCTGGGGACAGCTTCAAATTAACACCACTTTCATTTCAAAAATGTCCAGCGGCCTCTGATGGGAGATGCAATGTGCTGGGGGCTGCACAGTTACCTGGGACTTGTTTCCAGCTCTGAGGTAAATCAGTGAATAACCTGAGGCTTGTCCTCACTCACACCGAGAAGCTGTGGGTTTGGAGGGTGCCTTTGCAGGGCTGGCTGTCCCACACAGGGGCAATGTGACATTGTCACATATGAGCCACCCCTCTGTCAATTCTGTACACACAGTGAGCAGCGTTAACTCCACTGCAGGGTAAACTCCATGCTGCAAATAATCCCCCTAGCAAGAGGCAAACCCTGTCCTGATGAATTTACAACCAAAACCCCCACATAAGGTGTGGCAGGAGGCACAAAACCAAAAAGAAGTACAGCAATTCTTACAAAAGCATGTCTCTTTAAATTCTGGGAACAGAATTTAATGCTCTGGTGACAAACAATCCCAAAACAACAATTTGCAGAAGATGCTCCATACCTCAGGCAATGGGAAGAGAACTCAAGTGTCTTCCTCCCTTAGAGGGTCTACACACACTCAACTGCTTCCAGCATAATTTATAAAGATAGATTTGTGATTTCTTGGCCTCAAAACCATTCTCTAGACATAACCAGTCTATGCTGCACAGACCCTCTCCATATTCTCAGATTTCTGGTTCAAAAGCCATCAACCAACCTATATGTCTCCATTTCTACAAAATCCTATTTTAATGTAATTTTGGCTAATAGGACTGTAACTATTTAAAGCTTTTCGTGGGTTGAGTGCTTTGAAGAAGAAACCATTACCAGATACTTCAGAAAATTTCCATTTATCCTCTGTTTTTTCTCTGCCTTTATGCACCTTTCCTACCAGCTGCTGGACTGCTGCCTGCCATCCCACCTCCTCCTGCTCCTGCGTTCCACATTCAATGGGCTCCTCTGCAGTCAAAACCTTCCTCTTATCTCGTGGTGCCTTTATGTTAGAGAAATAATTTGTTTGTTACATTCAAAAGGGAATTATTTGGTCCTGTCTTTAAATATGTATGACATAGTTACAGAGTCTATCTTTTTTTACCCTTTTGCTTGGAAATCTGTACATTTTCATCCTAAAATCATAATTTCCAGATTATGATCTTAGGATGAAAATGTGCTTTCATCCTAAAATCATAATCTGGAAATTATGATCTTAGGATGAAAGCACATTTTTGAGTAGATCATGCAATGAGACAGGCCATTTCATCACAATGTCTATATGGAACTTGGCGTGGCTTCTTAAATCTATCATAATAAGGCACAGAACCAAACTATAAGGCCATTTTCAAAAATTGACGCTCTTACCCCATCTAAACCAAACAGCTTCTGCAGCTGGATGATGTGAGCGCAAAGGGTGAGGAAAAGGGGGAATATCTTAAAATATATTTTCTACATACTCTTCCCTATCCTAAGGTACATACCTTGGGTTTCACCCCAATGCAGACACTTCCCATTGCTCACTATCCTCTTTCCCTCCACTCTCACAAAAAGCAGCAGTTAACTACCGAGCCCTTTGCTTCGCCCTTTGAAAGCCTTCAGCATCCATAGTTCCTGCAGTTCCATCCTTGCAATCTATAGATTCGTATCTAATAATATGGAAGATCTTCTGTAGCATGTCCTGAAGCAGCATTTCCAAGCTGTGCAGTGAATATGCATTAACTCGCAGATCAAAGCTGCCGTTGTCACTACATTAATGATCAACCCAGTCAATATTGTACAACATAGATTCAGCACAGCCTTCGGATCCAGCCCTATGAAAATGTCTTCATTTCAAAGAGACGGCTCTGAGACTCCTCAGTGACTCCTGCTCACCTACCAGCATCATCGCCTACTCATGGGGACTGGGGACACATCGCAGTTCTGTCCCATGACCAGGACATCCTCAGGAAAGAATGGAAGGAAAGAAAAGAGAGAAAAGAAGAAAAGAGAGAAAGAGAGAGAAAGAGCAAACCAGTCTGTGGAAGTGTTCTTGCTGAAGTGTTGGAACCTTTCTTCTCCTCTGGAGGAAAAGGCAGTGCTCAGAGCATGTGGCAGAGGTGCCACACGTGGACAGGAGATGAGTGGGGGCCTCCGGCAGCAGCGTGTGACACGAGCACACAAATCCAGGGGCTGCCAAGGCAGCAGCACCACCAGCAGCGAACCCCATCACCACCCTTCCCCTCCACCTTCCCACAGCTCCTCAGTGCACAGGGAGGGCAAAATCCCAACCAGCCTTAGCTCATATTTCCTGAGGGCTGCTAAAACCATGTGCTAATCCCGTCAAAGCTCTCTCTCTGCACCCCCTGCCAGGGGTGCACACATAAACCTGCCTCATGTGAGCAGCCACCAGAGCACGCAGAGGAACAGGCTATTTTAGCACAGCTCTGCTTTCAGGTTACCCTGCCGGGTCGTGTTACACACCCAGCCACAACATACTGAAATACAACACCACAGCAGAACAGATATGTGACAAATTCTCCTCCAACCACACAAGGGCCTTATCCCTGTCCTGATCCAAAGAACAGCACTGCAGAGCTCCTGCCAATCAGCCCATGGACGCAGCCACACAGGCACAACGTGAGCTCAAGGGGAGGATGGCACTTCAGAAGCTGGGAAGAAGGGAGAGATAAAACATTTATCCTCTGGTTTATCCATATTTCACATGGGTGTTTTGTTCGGTTGTGAGGAATTCCCTGTTTTCTTCATAAAAACACACCAAGGACCAAGCACCTGCCAAGGAGGGCGGTCACAGTGCTGCGGGAAGAAGCAAGGAGAGGAGCAGCACCTCCTACCGCACACTCCACAGCTACTTCTACATTAGAAGCTTTAATAAATCAGCTTTGCAACACCTATTGCTTTAAAATGGAATAAAGGGAAGTGGTGCAAGAGGTAGGGAGGATAACATTATATTCCAATGACAGGGACAGAGGCAGCAAATGAAAAAGTTTCATTACTGGGAGTCAAAGGGTTTCCTCTGAAATCCTGGTTCCATGCATGAGGTCACTGGAATTCCTCAGCTTGCCATTGACCGCTGTGCAGACACAGGGCAGGCAAACCTTGTGCCTCAGTTTCCAAACCCTCAAAGGTGGGAATAGGAGCACTTCCTCTGCTTCAGCAGGGCCTGCTGGGGCTTGGAGGTTTGCAGCGTGCTGCAAGATCAAACAGCATTCCGTATTCAGTACTGGTCCATGCACCATTTGAAGGTCTGGAGGGGAGGCAGGTTGCTTGGCTTGCAAAGGAAAGCAGGAAACCAGAGATTTCACAAGCCCTTATATTGTAATTAGTGGGGATTGAATTAGTCCTCTGCGAGATGGGCATGCCAGGCGGGCATTTCCCAAATGGCACTGACCTCAGAGGTACCGCAGCTTCAGGGTTTGCGCTAATTGTACCCTAGAAGTGAAGACACTGAGATGAGTCTTCTCTTTGTGAAAACACAAGTTTTAGGTTTGAGAGTCACTTTCAACAATTGCCTCTTGCAAACTTCTCCATATCACCCTTCCATTTGCTGGGAAACACAATATAAATCCTGGCATTCACAACAGCCACAGGTTGTGGTACCCTGAAAGGCCTCATATTTCTGCAGAAGCAATGACTCTCTTGCTTGTCACTGTAAGCCAAGGTCTTTCTTACAGCAGACACAAACACGGAAGAAAATAAATGTATTCCAGCAAACACAGGGGTGAATTCACAATTACAAGTGGGAATCGGTGCTTTTGTAAACACACACAGACAAAAATTTATGACACAAATCTCTTCTTCCAGCTACCACGAAAGGTCATTTCAGTCAGACAGCTTGACTGGGAACCTGTGCTAGCACACGGACTTTGTTATTCTTCCTTTTGTGCCTTCACAAACTCTTGCTGCTGCCAGTACATCCACAGCAGGTGGGCTCGGTCCTCCCTGGGGCTCCTCGAGACCACAGATCCCCAAGCTCCGGCCTTCAGGCACTGGCAGGCTCAGACCTCATCTTGTCAATGCAAGCAACTGGACAAAATGGAAGCAAAAATCACTACAGGTATTTTTTTAACATTTACCCAGGCTCCTGATCTAGGGCTGAGACACACAGAAAAAATTCTAAAAGGTTCACAAAATGCAATGAAATGAAACTCCAGAACTTCCAGGGAAGGTTGGGTTTGGTTTTTCAGAAAATATGACTGGAGTGTGGAAGCCTATGGAACCTGGGATGGTGGAAATGATGAAAACTTTTACATGAGTATTGCAAGAATACAAAGCCTCACATAAGAAAACAAAAAGCCTTAGAAAAGTAGTCAAATGAAAGCCCCACTAATGCCGGCATTACCTGAGAGCCTCATTACAGAAACAAAGCTTGGGAGCAGACAACACCAGTCCTGGGCTTTACTCAACAGCAAGGACAGACAAGATTTTATAAAAAAAGTTTCTCAGCTGGTGCAGACACAAAAAAGCTTTTTGGGAATGATGCCAAATGCAAGAAGAACGACAATGAAACCAGATCTGAAAGAACCAGGAAAGAAGCTCACATGGAGACTGCCTGCAAGTTTGACAACGGGACTGAAAAGCAGCACCTTCCAACCTACACACACACAAAACCCACAGGCAGCTCGACATCGCACAGCCTGAGCTGGAATGATGTTGGAAGGCTCCACCAGAGAGGAACTCAAAATGGAACAAACCTCATGGTGTCTTAATCTGCTACCTGAGTCAAGCAGAAAGAGGCATTAAAAAGCGCGGTGATTACAAACTGAATCAAGAAGTATTGAGACATGAAATAACACAGCAGCACTTCACACGAATTAACGACTGCATATGCAAGCTGTGGGACATGGGTGCTGGGTCCTCACCTAAAGTCTTTCAAGCTGACGTACTCCAAGGGTGCTGTGCATATCTGGAATACTAGAAATTAATTTCCTTCTAACTCTATGAGGTCCTTTTTGCTAAAAGAAGCTTAAATTGATCGTGTTCTCAGAGGCACGTTCCAGCTCAGCCACATCTTAATGGCTGTAACGCAGAAAACACTGAAATGCCACGGGCTGTAACACGCAGGTGTTCAGGCAAAAGAATCACAGGGGTCCCTACAGGCCTGGAAATCAGTGAACTGTGCAGAGAGCAATTAAACACTCTCACAATTGGAGATGACTTTGGCTTCCTTTGCTGAAAGCCTCAGTGTGCAGCTGGTCACCTCTTCCTCGGAAGTTTTGCTCGGCATCCCTGAGCGTGAAGACAGAACAGACTCTGATCTATGCATATATATACATATATATACATGCAGACACATATGGCCCCTTTGTGTGACTCCGTGGAGCAAACCAGAAAAGAGATCAGACAGATGAAGGAAGAGAAGCTCTCCCGGAGCATTTGCAGCTGGGCACTGTGGCTCAGTGACCAACCAATGCCACATGCGGTGGGGAAGCTCAAGGCAGAGCTTCAGCTTCACAACCAAATAAAGGCTAAAAAAACCCCCAGACCTCAAGTAAACTGTGGTGCAGAACTCAGAGAGCTCTCAGGCTTGGGGAGCTCTCTGCACCCCTTCTGCCGGGCTGCTACTGGTAAGTAATTCTACCAACTGACTTAGGTGAGCCAGCGGTTCAAACCGGAACATGTCCGTACTCCCAGGGACCAAAGAAGTGCAGCTTTGCTCAGCAACATCTACAGAAGTATTCTCCCAATTTGGGAAAACATCTTTATTCCCAAAAGTACTCAGAAATATGTTTAAATTACACTGTGTTTACATATCATCCTGTATAAGAAAGGTATAAGCAGGGACTTAAGAACTTCGCCTGTGCTGGGTATTTAAAGGAGCCAAGGAGAAGAGGAATAAGCTTGTCCTCCTGCCAGGTCTTTTAAGAAACACCAAAAGAACCCAGACATCATTAAATAGTAATAACATGCTGTGAACATAAACTAAAAAAAATGCCCTAATTGGAGACTATGGAGATTTACAAAAGTATATGCTGGAATGAGGGACAAAAAGGACACTGGATAGTCTAATGAGTACAAAGAAATGAAACACTGCATCTGTACAGCATCTCCCAATCTAACATTCAGTGGGAAACTGGTATCCTCATCTCTCAGGGAGAAACTGAGGCAACGAATGGTTGTATGGTTTGCAAAATGCTGTATCAGATCTGGGCAGGCGCCCTGCGAGGTGACTCAGTGATCTCTGCACCCACACACCAGCCAGAGGAATTGTTTCCAAGCCTACACCCAGGTCACTGGAGCTGATAAGGAGCCAGGGACGCTGCTGTTTGTCACAATTGTGTCCAAGCCTTGCAGATACCTGGTTTAGTACAGAGGGTGACTATTTCTGATAGAAAGTTTAGAGCATAGCACAGCAAGCCCACACATCCTACAGATCCCAAAGTCTCATCTGGAATGAATCAGTATCAATTCAGACTTTATTTAAACATATTGTTTAAATACAGTTTATCCCTCCTGATGGCTGGGTTGAGAAGTTCAGTCTTTCGTACTCTCTTACACTGAAATTTTCTTCTCTTTAGGAACAACTTGGAAACACATGAATGCATAATTACAGTGGTCAGATATCTTAATCCTATTATCATTAATCTCTGTTGCTTTTCACAAGTCATCAGACTGACGTGTCTGTGGGACTGTACCCACCACACCACAACAGCAGTGTTTGGGAATAGTGACAGCAGGGACCAGATGAGCCTACAGAACACTGTGCCACATGCATAATACACACAGCTTCAGCACATGGAGAGAAAGTTCCCAAACTTCCTGAGCCTAGAGGACTAAGAGCAAAATACATAGATCAGCTATATATTTTAATTTTTATAATATTATGTTCCTCTGTGACAAACAGCAATTTCCTAGAAATTCACAGTTCAGCTTCCTGTAAATTTGTCCTCTGGACTACGTTATTTGCTGCTGGGACATCAGCACTTGCTTCTCCTGCAGCTCCCTTGAGCGACAGCATGAAAATGCAGGTTATACTGATGGCACAAGATGCTCCACCTGAGACAGAGAACCCTTTCATCAAATGCACTTAGAGCTTATCCAGAGAAGGCATCATGAATGCAGGACCTGCTCGCTCAGCTCTGGTCAGCAGATCGAGCAGTGCAGTTTGGCCCCACTCAGCAAAACAAACGAAAATCCTGAATGGCAGTAAGAGTAACACGCCCATGATCAAATGAACCATGTGCTTAAGTGTTTTCCTGATTGAGCCTGGACTGCAGCCTGAGGACCAACAGAGCACCTTCTGCCACCTCCCAGCGTGTGGGAGAGCACCTGGCTCACAGGAGCAAGTGCCTCTACTGATTTCCACTGCACTTTTCCTCTTGGGTAAGCGTTGGCAAAATCCAGCTCAAGAGTACCACCTAGCCTTCCTCCAACATTTTACAGACGCTAACCACAGCTCAACATCACCAAATTAGGTAGTTATCAACTCTTGCACCTGTCCTACAACAGATATAAAAGATGGACTGAGGACCAGGGTAGGTCAAACTCTACCACAGCACAAAGGAGTGCAAGAAATACAGACTTTTCTGCTGTGTCCCACACAGCCTTTGCTCAGAAGGCGAACTCCCCTCTCTGCGCTCCTCCTGTGCTCTCTGCCGCATTCATTCCCTCTGAACAGCCAGTGCCAGAGCTGAGCCAAAGGGACTGACTGACTCAGCAAGAGGTGCCCAAGGCTTTGCTCAGTGTGGGAGACACCAGTGTCAGTCCCATGGCACTGCCTCGGGAAGGGGACAGATTCCCACAGCCCTTTTTGCCATAATGATGGACTGGAGAACATTTGTGTGCTCAGGAATAATCACAGTGTAATGTCACAGCCTCACCCCCAAAGCCGCTGCCTCACACACACTGCAGGTGACACCCAGCCTCCCCACAGGCCCACTGTGCCCACCAGTGACGCAGCCACTCCTGAGCTGCAGCAGAACACATAACATCAAACAGCAATATCTTCTTATAACTTAGCTAGAAAATAGAGGCTATGAGTGCACTCCAGGAAATACAGGGTGTAAATTACACTGGTGGGTACCTGCAGCCCAAAGCACAGATCTCCCACACAGCCTGGGAGGCGGGAAGGACAATGTAAAAGCAGTGGTGTCCTAATTGCTGCACGGTGCTGGCCAGAGGTGAGTCAAACTGAGCCTGGTGGCAGCTCCTCTGCCTGTGTGAGAGCCTGGTCACACAGCACGGACAGAGAGACTCCTGGCCACGAGCTGGGAGGCCTCAGCGATGCTGGTTTGTGCCCTCGGGACTTGGTGGCTGTAACCTCTGATTGCTCAGGAAACCCTCCTTCAACAACAGTGCAAACACCCAGAGTTATCCAACCTGGAATCGTGCCAGACCTCTGGCATGAAATTCCTTTTACTTGGAGAAAAAAAAACCACCCAGATGATCTGAGTGAACAAGAAGAGACGTGTTGCAAAGGCAATGCAGGAGATTTAGGAATTGTTCTTAGCTCCACCCAGCCCTGGTGATCATAATCCTTTGTTTGCCTTTTTTTTCTATTTATATCGTAAGTTCTTCAAGACAGAGACAGTCTCTCGGTATTTGTTTATACAGAGTTTATATATCAGTCCCAGGGATTACTGCAAGGAGAATAATCCTAGATGATCACAAATCACCGCGACCCCTGTTTTAGGAATCCTCTAATGTGTGTCAAATAGATGCACAAAAAGAGGCTCCAAACTAATTACAAGGTCTAAGATACCACAACAGCCCACCACGCCAGTTGCTGTCCAGTAAATCCAGCCGGGAATCAAATCCCTGGATTCTAGACCGTAACTTTCTCGAGCAGACTGGCAAATGAGCCTTAGCGTGACTGGGAGCGCTGCGCCTTTCCTCCCACAGGCTCACACTTGACAGAGAATTAAGAGAAGTCACTTCTCTTTTTGCTACATTAAAACCAAACCAACAAACCCCAAACAAATAAACAAAAAAAACCCCAACCAAAATTAAACCAAAAAAACCCTACAACCACAGAGAGAGAAATTCAACACTTCACAGGAACTTAGACAGAACTGTCCTGTAACCGGGAGCTTTAAAATAAAAGTAGGAAGTCCAAAGTAGAGCTGCTGACTTTAAATGTGTACCTGGGGCACAGGCAGGAAGACAGACAGGAGAGAAAGAAGGAAAGTGCCAGGAGTGGGAGGGACTCTCTGATCGGCATCTGTCAAACACAGAGCTGTATCTTGAATTTGCTTCTGATTTCTGAGCAGCAGCAGCAAGAGGGAGTGCCAAGGGATGAGCAGCAAACCATCTCTGAGCCCAGGTAAACCCAGACCCCAGCAGGAGCCTGACTGCCAGATTTGTTCCTCCAGGACTGCCTGCCTTCCTCCAGTGGCTGATCACAGCTCCTCCACCTTCACTCGTGCTACAGATTGCTTCAGCATAGTCCTAGAACTAAAATATATTAATAATCACTGAATTCCATAGTTTCAGGGGTTTTTTCTAACCAACAAAACCCTGCCTCAGACAATTTTGCATCCTGTATGTTCTCCAGAAGTGGCATCATGAACACTGCAAGCTTTTTTTAAAGGAAATTTGGTTCCTTGTAGTCACTGTCTGTTCTCTTCAGTACCTACCCCCTCCTGGGGAAGCAGAGTCCAACCCAAACAGAGCTGTGCAGAGATTAGAGCAGATGAGATACAGGTTTGCTGTGTGCAGACTGCAGATCCAGGATTTGTTTAGAAAAATTAGTCTGGTTTACTTCACGTGTCCATCCCTATTGCTCTTCTTCCAGCTGAGATCGTTAACGTGCTTGAGGAAAAATTGATTGTTCCTTAATATTCGTTCAGCCCTGCACAATGAAACTCATTTTGGTCCTGAAATCAGTCCCGTTCAAGTGAAGTGCTTGTTTGCATTTAAGATCTTACAGGATGTTAAGATGAATCAAGGTGCTTGGGGCTGTCAAGTTGAAAGCTTAATATCTTCAAATTGCTGTCCAGGTTACTTTGAAATATTTATGTAATGTACCTTTCCTTTCTGGCAAATTACCATTAATGGGAAAGGAGCTTAGAATTACCTACCAGAAGTACCAAAGTCCCTTAAATGGCAGCAATTATTCATTCTAACCTTTTTTATATACAATTTTTCCTGTAGTATCTTCAAAATACCTGCAATTCCAGCAAATGTTTTATGTTAATTTAAACTCTGATTCTATCTTACTCGTTTTTCTCAAAGCTGCTGCCTTGAGGAAGCAGGCAAAGCAATAGATAAACACTGATTTCACTCTTCTGAATGTGCATTTGACGCAAAAAATCTCTCGCTAACGCTAGCTGTTTTTAGAAAGGCTGAATCTGCTTTGGTTGGAAAGCAGATTATTATAGTATCCAAGACCTATTGAAACCAAAAGAAAATACTCAAAAAAACGCTCTTCAAAGGGGTTAATAAGTCAACAGTGGGTATTTTCATATGGAGTTATTCAATTCTAGACAATTATCACAGTCACAAAAGTCAACAGGCTTTCTCTTAGCAACCTAAAATACTCAAGAACGTGTTTACTCCGAGTTCAGCAGGCAGCACCGGGTGATGCTGCAGCCTCCTGTGCCATGGAAAGATTTCACATTGGTAGGTCCCAATATCGAGACCGATGAAGCTACAGCAGAGGTGTGGAAGCTAAGGAGACTCTTTGCTGCCACGAGCTGCACTTTCTACTGTTCTCTTAATATTCTGTCTGAACATTAGGTTGGGGCTTTTTTGATTCTGTCCAAACCAAGAGGGAAAAGCTGCCTGCAAGGTACTGGCCCTTGCTGAGCTGGAGAATATTCCAGAGAAGATGGAGACCCAGAAGGATAAACTCTGGGCACTGAAGGGCTGCACGAGAGAAACACGGGAAATCCAGTGGCACACTAACAAGAACAAGCTCCTGCACACCTGGATATGAAAGTTAATGTCCTCTGGGACCAGAAGAAATGTGAAGATAGAAGAAAATGGAATAAAGTTTTTAGGGAAAACACTAAGCACTGCAAATACACAAGCACCCTGTAAATAACGAGGCACTCAGCCAGCTCAGTACATTTCTATCTTCTTCCCTAAGCCAACTGCAATGAATAGCAGGATGCTAAGATGGTATTTTCATGTGAGAAAAACACCAAACCAACCCAACAAAAAACCTGCAGCCCTCCCAGGGACCACTGCCTGTTTATGACAAACAAACCATTAAGGCTCTTGGGGAAATGGAATACTCTGGTCCCACCAATAGTGAGCACGGAAGCAGCAGTGAGGTCTAAAAGCTGCCTAGGACAGCGCGACAGAGCTGCAGCTCTCTCGGAGTCGAGTGCAAGTACTTACCTTCCCAGTTATGGCTTCAAATCAATCTCACATGCCCTATATTTACCTGTACTTGTGCTCTGGCTCTCTCAGACTGCAGGATAGAAAGACTTTTTTTTTTTTTGTAAAGCGATGTCTAGACAGTTGTCTTCACATCAGACAAAAAGTGATCACACAGGAAATTCAAAGGAAAATTGATGTGAGCTGCTACAAAATAGAGGTGTTCAGGATGAGGATGGCAGCTCTGTTCCCTGACAAGGCTCCCAGTGTGGGTGAGCAGCACACCTGCAAATGCCAACCAGCTTCCACCATCCCAGCTTTGCTCCCAGGATGAAGAAATTCAAAGGAATCAAAAGAATCCTTCAATTTTCATCTCAGCTCCACTGAAACCAATGAAAGCTGCCCCATGCAAACCACTGCTGCGTCACTGGGTGTGATACTGAACATCAAAATCACCCACACGGGACTCAGGTCAGCACTGAAAGACAAAATCCAATGGGAGTAAGTGTAATTCCCATAAGCTCGTAGCAAATGAGTGGAAAACAGACATTAAATTGAGTTCCTGCTCCTTCCCTCTATTAAACACACTTAAAAAATAGATCTTTGAATCATCTCATGATTCACCACAGCGCAACACGATGTATTGAGTGACCTATCTGGTTACATGGGCAGGTGGCACATGAGTGGAGCAAAGTTTCGAGATGAAGAAAGAATTTGGCTATGTCAATACAGCAGGTGTGAGCCTGATTCATTAATTTTCATGGTAACTCTGCCTCTATGTGAACTATTAAAAAGAATTTAGAAGCATTTTAAATCTCTTTGGAGCCACACCAACTAAACAAGAAGAGCTTTGATATATATTTTATGTTCCAATTTTTCTTTTTCTGCCTCAGGCTGTATTACGATCAGGATGGGCAAAAACCTGAGTCTACTTCATCAAAAAGTGTCAAAGTTGTGCAGTGTATGAAATGGAAGGATTTTTCAGTTTTTCTTTGCTCCTTTTTAGTTTATACATCACATAAAAATGTTCATCGTATTTCCCTACAAAGGGCAAGTATCCATAGCCTTTGACAAGACTTTATATGAACAACTAAACTACAGTCAAAAAAATAAAAAGTAAAGCATCCAGCTTAGAAGAAAAATGCATTTTAATAATGTTTAAATTTTAGATAAAAGACCATTTTTCAGTTAAAATCTTTCCCCAAAAGAAACCCTCTTTTTTTTTTTCTTGTTAAGCTTTCAAAATTCTAAAACCCACTTAAGAAACAAGAGAGGAAAGAATGAAGGAGAAAGAGGTTCAGACAAGAAAGGCATCCACCCCCCTTTTAAAACTCTATCAATTTACATCAAGTTCTCAAGCCAATGTAATTTATAGTGTTGGTCTTAGAGATACCAAATTTATCTTTAAACATAACCTTAGCTAACGACGGAGAACTTGCAATTAATAATTATATGCTTAAATCCCACAAGAAAGTTTTATTGTTTAATTTGGTTTAATATGACCATTTTAAGGCAAAAATGATTACTGAATTGCTGCTGTCACCCAAATGACAATATTTTAAGAGACTCTAGGAATAACTCTTCCAGAAGCAATTGCTTCATCTTCTATAAAAAGTCATGCAAGGCATTCAGTACGACAGTATTCCTATCAGAGCAGCTGAAACTCCCAGGGCAAGCATGAAAAGAGGATTCCTCATGAAGCTTTTAATGCTCCCATAACATTTTTTCTTGCCTCTTTTTCGGTTTCCAAATAATATATATAATTTTTTACTGCCAATAAAGTTTACGGGTGTTTCATGCCTAACGGTCACCCATGGTGGAAATCAGAGCAGGGATTAAGGAGGATGCTATTTTTATAGTTCTTCTGGCAGAAATTGCTTCTCCTCCATCCAAGGAAGTGAGCGGTGGCTGGCCTGCTCTCCTGCAACAGGTAAAGCATGACCATAAGAGACAAAACCAGAAAGCCTGGAGGAAGGGCTGAGGCTTGGGGTGCTGGTTTTTGTTCACCATGGGGTACCACACAGGGCGAAATTCATCCTCTTAACAAGAAACAAGCAAAAAAAGGAAGTACGCATCATGACACCTTGTTTGGAGAGCTGAGATGGAAGCTGAGTGGCAGGACAGCTTCAATTTCATCTGATTGAGTCCAATCCAATTAATAAAAGGATTGCAAAATCTGAGTGGCGGGCAGAAAATCCTCATTTCCTCGCAGTAACTCTGAGAGGGGCAGGCAGGGCAGCAGCACTCACACAGCTCCGTGTCAGGGGTGCCATTACCACCTCATTCAAAAAGCAAACTTAAAAGGATTTCTTTAGGAAACGATCATGCTTGGAAGTCTCTAAGCAGTGACGTGATCATACCTATGCTCCCTGTAGCTTTGGCATTTTCCTTTGCCATGTATTTGCTGAACTCCCATGGTCTTATGCAGCTGTTCCCATTCCCCAGCTACAGCAGGGCACTATCTTAGCAGCAACAACAGCCACAAAAAAGACAAAATCCACCCCGTTACCTCAGGAGAAGTATTAAATGATCTCGTGCTTAACACATTTGAAATGTAAAGATCTGAACTACAAAATACACGGTGCATAAGCCAAGGAACCGTGGCCAGGCACGGAGGCGAGGCCCTGGCAGCCGTGTCCGAGTGTCCGTCCGCGGCTGGGCCGCGGGACAGAGCCCAGGCCGAGCCCTCTGTCCTGCGGTGCCTCAGCTCCCCAGGCAGGAGTTAATGCTCTCCGTGTGTCCGGGCACAGGGGCAGCCTTGGTCAGCACTGGGAGGCAGAGAGGAGCTGGGGTCGGAAATAGATGGAATTCCTGAGCCGGTCGGAAAGGCTGGCGGCAGCGATCCCACAGACTGCGTGGAAGCAGGCGTGTTGCTTTGTTTACCTCAAGCTTTATTTTTTAAAGCACCGTGACAGCTCTGAGACTCGCTCTGTCTCAGACTAATCTATTTTCCCCTCAACACCTTGCAGCGAGCTTGTCGGCCAGCTTCCCATCCAGGCCGGGGTCAGAGGCTCCCGCGGGGATGTGCAGCTGCTGAGCGCGGGGTGAGCCGGCTGGGAGCAGCAGGATAAGCAGGATCAGCTCATGCTCCTGCTGCTCTGACCCCCTGCTATCACCCCTCCATGCTCAGGAGCTCCCCAGACCTCGGGCTTGGCACTCAGCACATTCCAAAACCCAGAGCGTGCTCCTCCAGGGAGTCCCACCACCTCTACGTGCACCTTGAGGAACCAGAGCGACCGAACTGAAATATTGCTTTATTTACTGCACTTCTGTACAGGTTTGACAGGGACACCTCCAGTTCTGCAGGGCTCTGTGCAAAATAAACTCAGAGGCACAACAGTGATAATCCCATTATGCAACGAGGATTTGTGAGCCCTGTGTTCGGCCGGGTTTCTCTCACAAGCATTTTACCAATATTTCTACCACTAGAGATGAAAAAAGTCGTGAGTCAGACTTCCTAAAGATCAGAAATTTGTGAGTTTTTTCAACATCTCTATCCCCAAAGCTCCTTTGAAAATCACAAAGACAAGAAACTTGCTGGGGTTTTTTATATGAAAGCTGAGTCTTATGCAACATCTTAACTCTAGGTGCTGGGACTTTCCAAATAACACTAATTAAGGCAGAGCTCATGATAAGATCCTGAAAAGTGATCCTACAATTTTGTAGGATAAACAATCATAAAATTAAACACTACTATAATTATAACTCGATGTGGGTCTTCAAAAACCTCACCAAAAAAATCACTCATAAACAGCAATCCTTAACTTTTCCCACTTTGTCTTCTATCTCGATTGCAAACTTGCTTGGGCTGAATCTTTCCCATTTGTTCATACTGCACATGGGAATTGTGAACTTGTTGGGAAATTCTGGACATTGACATAGATCAAAAGATACCAGTGTGCAGGAAATTTTATTTTGGATCTCAAAATACAGGTGGAAATTCCCTGATGGGAACTGTCTTACTTACTACACACATCTAACTGTCTATATTAGAAAAACTTTCTTTTTCTGGAGGTTTTGGACTCAGCTGAGCACAACCAAGGCAAGATTCTTCCACTGCAAACAAATGGATCAGACCAAACAAATCTCTGCCTTTTGGGATTTTATGGACAATGAGGCTAGAAAAATGTGCTTGAAGCAAAAGTGTTTATGGCTCTTCTTGCACAGCGGACCCCCACTTCAGGAAAAAAACATAAACAAAATAGGATCTAACTTGTGACAGGGACCTCTAGGAATTAGCACAACACACAGTTAACAGCTCACATTAACAGTTTAACTTGAAAAATCCTAACGTGTCCCAGTGATGGGTACAAGGCAGACAGCAGGGCTTGCTAATTGGGTCATTCTTTATTAGACATCTTTGAGTGGTGGTTTGGGTAATCTTAAAACTGCTGCCTAATGAAGTAATTCATGGTTACTATCCTCTTGTCATTTCAAAAATAATTATTTCACATACGGTATTAAAAAAAATCTAAATTTACACCCAATAATTTTCTTCAATAGCCATGCAGACTCCGAGCAGTGATGCTCCCACACCAGCTCCCTGCTCAAATTATACCAGGATAAAAGGCAGAAAAATAGAGCCAGCAGCTCATGGCATCAACACCCTCTCTGCCACAACAGCCCAAAAGAGATGAGAGTAGGGAGGAAAAGAAATTAGTAGCATTGAGGGGACAGAAAAGCCCATGAGTGGAGTAAGGACCATGCCAGGTCCTCCTCCAAACCTCCTCAAGTCCTCAAGCAAGAGGAGCACAGACAATGCACTGCCACCACCGATGGCACCCCAGGAGAGTCCTTCCTCAAGCTCCTCTCAACGCCTGGATTTCAGCTGGGAGAATTCAGAGTATTTCCACCCCTCTCCAGTATACATCTGTGTTTATTAGTTTTTTGCCTGCACGACTGACAACGAGCAGCCCTGTTCACATAGTTTTTAAAAGAGAGCACAGTTTGTTTATGTGTCAGCTGTACATGCCAGTCCTTAATATGTCTGGGGTGACAAGAAAATAAATGGACTTTCTATGCCATATTTAGATCCCCTTCCCATCCCTCACCAGTGCCCCAATGTGTTTGTCTCCTGTTTGATCTCACAGGGGACTTGCAGCACGCACAACACTCTGCCCTCACCTCTATTCACTCTGATGCTCAGAGGGCATTTTTTAAAGTATAGGGTATTGTTTCAAGGACTTTACCATTTACCATCCCAAAAGAAAACGTTCTCAATGATTTCATGAGGATTGGCCCTTCATCAACAACTGGAACAGCTTTTACAGGCTGACCAGATTCTGCAACTTCAACCACTTCCTCACATAGAAGCAACGGAAGAATTTCATCAGATTTAAGGCCTGCAGCGATTTTTATTCCCGGCACAGGAACCAGCCTGAAGGGAGCTAAAGGTCCCTGAGACATATTTATGAAACAGCTCTGACTTTTTTCTGAGCATTCAATTCTCAGACCTGCAGCCTAAAGCCTGACAGGAGTGCATTTCTCCTCAATTGAATTCTTACACATAAAGTATGAAGAACCTGAAAAATGAAAATTGCAAGTCAGAAACCATCATGTCAAAGAACTGGCCCTGGTTTGCACCACGTGCTGCCCCACACATTGAGGCTCTTCTGCCTTTGATTGGGACTGACCAGAGCTGAGGGGTGCAGGACCTGCCCCAGTCCTCCTGGCACTCTGTGACACTGTCTGGAGCGCTGTCAGAAATGCCTGTTGAATTCTAGCTGATATTCAGCTGAAGGAGAATTAAATGTCAGATATTTGATTTTCTCATCGCTAAGGAACTGCTCTAAAGGCATGTCAGGCACATCGCTCTAGATTAAACCAGACTAAGCATTTAGATGTCCACCCTTCCTTTACACGAACACAAGCACTAAGTCCAATGTCAATCTCCAGACTAACAGCAGCGTGAACGTGGTAAAAGAGAAATGCTCTGAATCAGCTTTTGAAAGTTACTTACAAGAGCCTGGATCTGGAGGGAAGGAAATTCAGCAAGCAGAGTTAATAAAAACATTCCCAGACTGTCATCTTAATTAGCTTCAGCACAATATTTAATGTGGTTGAACAGCATGAGATGGTTTGGGAAACTTAGCATCAGCTGCAGCAGGCATGCAGCGCCTCAGCGAGAAAGGGATGAAATCTCTTTCTGGGACACAGCACACTTGCTGAGAAATTATTTGTTTGCTGGGAAACAGTATCTGGCTGCAGGATGAGTCTGCTGCCCAGTTTTGACTGGCAGAGGGGACTGAAGACAGCACTCATTCCTGGCTGGCACGGGATGCAGAGTCCTTCCCCGTCATGGCCCAGCACGGGGCACTGGAGGGAGCCTAAGCGAGTCCCCCAGCGTAAAAGGGCTTTAAGTCTGGTAGGGGGGAATTTGGACACCTTTTAAACAGAAGGGGATGAAACCTGGGGCTCCCAGACTGGATCCCAGCCTCTAATCCAGTTAGTCGGAGTACAGAGCAAGTGCCAGCATTTCCTCCTCCTTGGGCAGCTTTGCAAGTCTTGGTTCTTCTGCCCCAAATCCAACAGCCCAAAAATGAAACATTTATGTGGGGTGGAGCGGCTAATGGAACATCCTTTTGGACACAAAGGAATTCACTTTTTGGTTGTCAAGCCAAAAAGTCATGCACATGTACAGGGCATTACTGAAATATGCAAATTAATTTTAAAATCTTGAGCATTCAGACTAATAAATTGGCACTATTATCTTCCCTCTTGCAAATAGTATCAAATTATCTTTAACTGGTGAAAACCCTGGTTTTGTAAATGTAAAATCCAACCAAGAGTCCAACCCAAAACTGCCCCCAGATTCCTAAGGAGACTTTGGAGGATCAGCTTTAAAGATCACTGCAGGACCAAAACCTTCATCTCATAAACTGACCCCATTTCCTGAACGTATCCAGGAGTGCTAAGCTCAAACTATTTGTCATCCTCACAGTAATTTCAAAAATATGTTAAAAGAACCATTATGGTAAAATCAAGACTAAAATGGCTGAAAACTTCTGCGGGGGGAAGGAAAGTTATCATTGAACAGAAACACTAAATCCCTGCTATGGTAATTTCCCAGCTCCATTTATGCTTTTGCACCATCTGAGGATCCTGGCCCCTTGGCTGTTTCAAAGGAGGTCAAGGAACACGTCTGAGAAGCTATGTACCAGTTTCCTAATAAGATTGCCTTGTCTCACATTTCTGCTGATTTCTTTCATACCTTCCGAGTTGTTACAGCAGCTCATAAAGAGAAAATAAAGATTAGACACCAGCCTTTGCCCTTGAGACCATCCCTGACCTCTGGTTTGCCATTTACATTTATTACAAAAGAGCCTGAAATGTTTTTGAGTCACGGAAAAGCATCTGATGGTTACAGAGGGTTTTGCACCAATAACGCTCTGTTCGCCGGGGCTCCTCAGACGGAACGTTGCAAGGATATTGAAACTCCCTCAGTTGCAGGCAATAAACACAACTATGCCAAAGTTGGGAGGAGGAGAAGGAGGGGGATGGTTCCTTGCACACCACTGTTTTCTTATCCATCTGGAATTAGGAAAGCACGCCTGGAAAGAAAGAGCCAACAGCTTTGGATAAGTCAGCCCAATTCCTCGGCTATGACGTACTCCCCGCATGCACGCGCGGGAGAGAACACGAGCAACTCATTTGTCCATGTTCAGCCATTATTTAAAATAGAACAAATTAAAAGATTCACCATGGCAGTAGCAAAAGACTTTTTAAAGGATTTGCTAACCAGCCTGATCTGGGCTGAGGCCCCTCCTGTGAGAAGCAAAGCAGTCCTGCATTCAAAATCGGATTTAAGAGGACTAGAGAGTATTCACATCTGGTAAAATCTGACCCCGGATCGGTGCTTCCCTACAGGCTCGTGTCTTTGAAATCAATGGGAATCACACTGGCCACGTTAAGTGTGGTTAGCTGGGAGTCACAGCAATGAGAGGGCCAGAGCGAGCTGCCATGGCTGGTGGGCTCCTGAGAAGAAACATCCTCCCCTGCTCCCCTCCTTTCTAGAGTCAGTTTTCTCCATTAAACGAGATAGAATTTGTCCTTGCACAACAGCTATAGCTTTCTTTCACTCTGCCACTCACAAACTGCCCATTGCTACCACATGCTGCACTACAGCCTAGGGGAGAACAAACCATTTCCCATGAGCGTTCGTATATTCGTTTCAATTCAATTTAAATCTGAGCTTCATTATGACCTTGTTAGCACCCCCTCTCCTGTTTACTTTCCATTAACATTCAGCCTGTCAAACTTTATTAGCACAAATGACCATAGGAATTGTGAGCTGCTCGAATTCTTGCCGTTTGAAACTTATTTAGGGGGTGAAATTCAATCTGTCCAGTAGGCCAAGGGAGCGCTGCCGTGCCCCGGCCTTCTGCTGACTTGCAAATTTTAGGAGTGTTCACAAGCAGAATGCGATGACAAGAATAAGTCTCTCTGAGTTAGGGAACACAGAAAGGAGACACGTGACTGCCAGGCAGCAGCCCCAGGTAAGCTCCTGCTCCAGCACAGATGGGAGAAAATGTCAAAGGGAAGGAACTGATTCTCCCCCACCTCCATCGCCCATTAGACGATTAGGGAGGAAAAACACCTCAAACACAACGATATTTATAAAGAGATAAAAAAGTGAAATTAATTATGTGACTCATGGAGCTCTGCAAACCACCCAAGTATTTTGCATGCAGCCCACACCGTCGCCTCGGTCCCAGGAGGACATGACTTCTCGGGTGAACTCGCTCTTCCCTTTAGTCTCAGCTAGATTTCTTGTCCCCAGAAGAATATTATAACATATGGTCAACTTTTCCACATAATACCTAGTTCCCAATCTCACACAAAAACTTCCACAATATATGTCATTTTGACACGGATTTAAACATGATAAACAGCGTAATACAATCTCCAGCTGTTTGAACAATTCTGGTCATAAACTGCCTCACTGCACTGTCATCGGGCTCGTTTCTGCAGTGAGCCTTTGTTCTCTTTTATTCTCTTTTATTCCCTGCATTGTTTCCCTTCCACTCCAAGACATTTTCAAAGAAAAATGCATAAATGCAAAGTTCAAACCAACATTCCCCTGGGTTCTTTATCTCTATGCAAAAAAAAAAAAAAAAAACAAAAAAAACCACAATTTTAATTTTTATTAAAATCAGAGATGGACAAAAAAAATAATGTGGCTTCTTTTTTGAAATCTGGTCAGGCCATTCTGAAATATTAGGCATAACTTTTCCATGAAAGCTGGCAAAGAAGGTTTCAAGAGTGGAAAAAACACAACCCAGAAAAATTAACCATTCCAATATTTCGGTTCAAAATATCCAGGTCAATATTTAGTTCACTTTTATTAAAGAAAATTATAAGATCAAAATAGCTTCTAAATAAAACATCTTGTTTATTAGTTTGTTAATAAATTTCTGAAAAAAAGTTGGTTATTAACTCTGAAAAAAACACTTTGGTTTCAATTAATTGCAGCGATTTCTTTTTTTGGTTTTTTTCAGTGTAGCCTGGAAGACCAGAAAAAAACCCTTTCCTTTTTCTGTGCAGTTTTAGTAAAATAAACTTAACACCTAGCAGTGAAGCAGCCGTTGATTAGAGGAGGTTAATACCCACTGGCAGGCTGTTTTCTAAGCTCCGTTTCTGGAGGTTCCCTGTGCTGGTTGGATATGAAACCCTCCCTGCCCCTGCTCGGGTGACACAGTCCTGGCACAAAGCTCCTCTGCTCTGAACGCTCCTGGGATACTGAAAATCCTGGAGAAAATATATTTTCCTACAGTTCTTCTATGATGGCCCAGGACACACTGAAACACTGAAAGATGAGCCCTATAAAGACAAGCCCTGAGTCTACCACTGGCTGCAGTTGCAGGGGGTTTATTAAAACCCTTTCCCATCAAGTTAAGCGTTTCTTCCGTGCTCCAGCATAGCTGCAGAATGCATTTAAATTCCTCCCTGCCAACCCAGGTGTGGAGGAATATATTTTAATATCATAAGAAACACAGAGAAAAGGGAAAGGAGTATTTCACTTCATTAGTGTACTTTAAAAAGGGAAGATCTAAGATAAGGATGAAGGGAAATTTAGGGCAGGCTTAAGAACGAGTTCCCAAGGGAAACCATGGAAGTCCCATCAACTGAGATGTTTAAAATTAAACTCAATAAAGCACGAGAAAGTACATGGCACAAAGCAACCCTGCATAGCATTAGGGTGAAGTGTTACTTTTCACTCCTGGTTTCTGCTGCCTTCTCTCACTGGTGTCCAAGTGTCCCAGGAGCTCCTGCTCCCACGCAGCACCACCCTCACCCCTCGAGCAGCCAGGGACAGCTCCGGTGATTTTAACTGGTTTACTTTCATGTTGAATTCCTATCTACAAACGCAGATGGACACATTATAATAGGCTCATTTGTGCTGAGTAATAACTCACTCTGAGCTAGCTTGTAACGTTACACTTTGCTCCAAATAAAGGTGATCACTGTCCCACTGCTCAGCAGGGAAGGAGGAACTGGAGCCTCCCCCTCATCAGTGTCCTTTGATTTCCCTCTGGGAACAGGCATCATCTTGGGAACAGCCAGCAGCTCCCCAGGACAAGGCTTTCAGAGCTCACGCTGCTCATGCCACAGGCAGGTGCCTGTGTGGGTAACTTGTTCTTCTCACTGTGCAAACTTGGGGCAAAACTGGTGTAGTTCTGATTTGCAAATATGATGGGGCTATTCCTCATGTAAGAGAAAGAATTACCAAAATCAAATAAGTCAAAAACCATGTTGGCTCATGCCAGGAAAGACATTAATATAACTAAAAATGGTTAACAGAGAATGAGATAAAAATCACATGTCAAAGCTGGGGAGAGGAAGATTTGATTAAAGATGGCCTAAGTGATTCAGCAGCAATTAAGGTTTCTCTAACTGGCGCAGTTCATTCCTGCCAGGAAGGAGACACTGGGCCCAACTCTCTCCTCTCCTGCACCAGCCCTGCACTGGTGAAAGCCATCACCTCTGCCCAGGCAGCTCCTCCCAGGCAGCTCGGCACAGAGAGGAGCAGAACCCAGCCCCCAAAGGCCTGTGGCGATTGTTCAGGATCAGATAAAACACCTCAGGAATGCAGCACTGAGTGGAGCACTAGGTAATGCTTTCATTTCCATTCTTGGCTTACTCAGTCCCAGCTTTCATTTAGACTACACAGTGGTTGGAGAAAGAGTTTTAACATTAATTAGTTTAAAGGGCAGGAATTACACTCGCATTTTAATGGTGTGGAAATGAATAATCTGAACTGTGGGAAGGGCTGCTCCATGTTTTCTGTTTACCAGATGGAAATAACCCTGGATTTTCTTACTAACTACCTCTCTGATTAGCTGGCAGCAACCTGGCAGACACCGAGGCTCCAGCCCTGCAGAGCACACAGATGCTGTCTGGGGGATCATTTGTACTGGGGTAGCAACTGGGGGTCCCAGTTGAGATCAGACCTGTCTGGGATGGATTCTGCCCCACCATACAATGCCATAAATGGCTGCAGGAGAAGCAGACAGCACCTAATGCAGGAGACAGAGCGAAGCCATCCACCATCTGCAAACTGATCAGCCCCTTCCCCAGATGAGATTTGGGAAATGCATCAGAGGACCAGCACGGATCACACCACTTCCCAGGGTAACCTGTCTCACACTGATGATTCTAAGGGTGCTTTACAACTAGCTATTATTTCCCAATGCACCTGCTAGGGAACTAATATTTTTATCTCCCATTTATCAATATGTTAACTGAGGTCCAGTCCATTAATATGTTGCAATCATCAATGGCAGAGCCAGAAACAGAAGCCAAAATTCTGCTCCAGTGGGAGTTTGTTCACCAGATAAATTTGTGTTCACATTTGTTTTATACCTGCATAAACTGAGAGACAACATGCTTGCCTGAAGTTGAACAATTAATCACTGCAAAAGCCTGAAAAGACCCCAGAAATTCGTTGTTAAAAAAGAAAAAAACCTTTGTCCTAACACATCTTTACTCAGGGTGCTTCATTGTTCACACGAGTCATGTGCAGTGCAGCATCCATCCCAAAGATGAACTGTAACAAGGCTCTGCCTTGGGGACCAGCAGGGTTTGGATTTTTGCAAGGCTAATCCCACAGGTGAAGAGGCTGTGGTTACCTGTCCCTTGAACCTGGCAGAAGAATGTGCTGCTGCTGAAAGTGGCCAGGCACACACAGACACTGGTTTTCCCAGAGCAGATGGCAAGAACAAGGAAGCAAAGGGAGAGGAAGATCTCTGACACAGGGCAGCAGAGACTCCGCCTTGTGCTAACCACGGCAGCCAGGATCTCCTTGCAGTTTGCCCCTCTCAGCCAGCAGAGTACGGTGCCCCCCAGTAGCCCCAGAAAGCCAAACTGGGCTCCAGGGCCAGTGCCAGGGCTCTCCCAGTTGCTGAACAGCGTTACATTCCAGTTGCCATCCAGTTTGAAACATCCAACCCTTGTGTTTCTAGAGTGGAAATTCCTGAGTGGAACTGTTCTATTACTTCCTTCTTTATGTTGCTGCACTGTAGGTCTGGACTGCTGAAATTGCACCCCACGAGCACAGGACAAGAGGCTGTAGACAGCTGTTGTATCTTATTTGTGCCTTACTTCCAATCAGGCTCCTGCCTGAAACCTCAAAACCGCAATATCAGCCTCTTGGAAATATGCAAGAGCGACCAACAGGGTAGTACTGCTTGTTTAAGACCAATAAAACATGAAGTTGGACCTATGCCACCCACAGAGCTGATTCCTTCAACATTTTCGACACAAAAACCTACCTACTGACTTCAGCAGGAATTGCAGGTATGTATAGCTGCAAATTCTGTATTACAGTTGCTAGAAATCAGAAACGAAAGCTTGTTTCCAGCACCAGAAATACAGTTTTGCGGTGGCGCAGGGAACCAACCTGCATGTACGCATCCCTGGCCTGGATGAGTAAGCGGACAAACCAGCTGCCCCTTGCAGCTCATCCACAGATCGGTTTCTCTTTAGACAAGGAAATGATGCCATCACATCTGCAGAGAGGAGGGTGGTTGGTTGGGGTTTTTTTTTTTAAGTATAGCTTGATTTTGGTTACACTACAACTCTTAGTCTTTGAAGAGAAGTTATCAAAAAGAGCCCGCAAAAAACCCTCAAGCACGAGTGCCTGTTCCTTGGGGAGCTTTCTATCCCAAGTACCAAATCTACTTGGAGAAATTAAGGGAACAGCTACTCTTGTTGCTTGCTGGCTGTCCCGGAAGAGCATCCCACCCTGCAGCAACACCAGCGGATGGAGGGATGGGTGTGGATGGAATAGGGCCATCCGGCGATGGCAGCATGAGCCATAGGCACGTGTTTCACACATGTACTCATATGATATATTTGGTACATATTTGCCATGACAGTTTGTACTGCAAGCAGTATTTCGATTCCTTCCTAGCTGTGGCGGCAGTCTTAAGGGAGGTCACGAGGAGATCTTAAGGAGATCATCTCACTCTACCACCCATTTTGGTTGTTGACAGACACTCCATGCTGAAAAAAGGTGCTGGCTTGTCTCGTCTCAGGGGTGCTGATTCCCTTTATAATACAATCAGTATTCCTTCAGGGAATAAGGCCTTACCGGGTGAGTACCTGTAGCACGGATGAGGCCGACTAGGCCAAGGAGCTAAAAGGGAGAATCAAATGAAAGACTACACAGAGACAGCAAACGGAGAGGGCAAAAAGACAGAGAGGGCAGAACCCTCTGACCTTTATTTATATGTTTTTACAAATCACCGTGGATTGGAGGTAGAAATCACTACCTCTCCATTCCATTGGTTAAAGCATTTATCTATCATATTTCTCCACCCAGGATAGTGGAATGATAAACAACAAAGACAGTTAACAAAACATAGATAGTTGGCAAGAAACCAGGGCCATGCTTACAGCAGAATGAGTGAGAAAGTATCACAGCAACGAGAAACACTGAGAAACTGCCAAACTCAGGACAACAAGTACCTGGATGTCAGTCTCAGGATCAAAAGAAGCAATTTTCAGCCAGCACAAAGGCCCATCCACACACACAACCCGAGAAAGACCCGGGACACAAAAGGGAAGAAACAGGTACAGTCCAGCTTAAAGCTGCTCTCCCCAAAGAAAGCAATGAACATCAGCTCTAAAAGCACAGGCTATGAAGGAAACAAAGAGGCTTGGGGAGAGCAGTGGAGTGATCTGGAACAAAGGGAACCTGGTGTGTACAAAGAGCAAGGACAGGAACAGCAGCTAAGTGAGCTGGGAGGACATTCTAGGATGGCACAGAACACGTAACTGACGGTCACTGATCTCTGCAAGAGAGAGAGAGAGCTCTTCTTTTGTACCATCTGTTTCTAATTACTGTCCCAACTCAGCTCTAGGCCTAAATTGCACAATTCAAACTCAATTCCAAACCACCCAAAGTGCTAAAGGTTTTGGAAGGCACGGGAATGGGAGTATTGGGCATAAATTGCATGGTTTATGGTATTTACACAAGAGCGCTTAATTAGTTCATGCACAAGTGCCAAAACAATACACGTGAGCACGCCACTGGGTCACCCATGAGTGCAAAATTGCTTCACCCATGTACACCGAGCCAGTTTATGCAGGAATGCTGCAGCAGTTCATGCATGAGCACCCAATTAATGCATGAGTGTCCAATTAGTACACAAACGAGTGCTCAATCAGTCTGTGCAGAAGCAGCCAATTAATTTATTCATAAGTGAACAATTAATGAATGCATGAGCACATGATTGGTTTGTGCATGGCTGCCCAGCTGGTAGATGCAGGAGCACCCCGTTAGTGGTACACAAGTGCCTAACCCGTGTGTGCTTCGATGTCCTATCAGGTCACTCTTGAGCACTCCAACACTTCATGCATGAGCACCCAAATAACTGAGGCTTGAGGGATGTGTTTTATGCATGAGCACCCAATGAGCCCATGCACGAATGCCCAAGAAATCCGTGCTTGAGGACCCAAATACTCCATGAAACGCCACAGTCAGTTTGTGCATCAGCACCCCAGTAACTCATCCCGAGTGCTGCGCTGGGCAGGTTTCTGTAGCTGGGGCTGCAGTGATGACTCTGCCAGGTGCTGGGCACAGCCCATGCCCAGCCAGCTGTGAAACTGGTGAAAAAAACCCAAATGCTCCGAAGCATCAGCCCATCAGAAGAATCCTCAGGACCCCATCTCAGACATGCTCAAGAAAGGGCAGCAGCTGTAAGCATTTGAGAAATGCAGAGGGGGAGACAGCTGAGGAGATGTGGGGCTGGACATGTGCTCTGGGAAGGAAGCAATTCATGTGCAAGGAGTACATCCTGAGGGACTGGCTCCAGGACAATTCATAGCTATTTTTAATTTCTTTAATTCTGCATGTCTTTTACAGAAGTGTCAGGAACGTCACATCTGGAACCAGGAACAGAAGTTGCTTTAGAAGCTCTGAGAGCTGCTTGTGATTCTGCAGCATGCCCACGAGAACTCAAATCCAGAGAGCAATGACTGCGAGCCTCTAGAGACAAATCTCACTCTATCGAAATGTATTGGCTTAAGAAGAATAAAAGATGGAGCTCTACAGCCTTAGCTACACAGGAGCTCAGGTAAGATGATATAATGACACAGAGTGATCATAAAATCTATGATCAGTCCAACTCGCTTAGGTCTCTGAATCACTTGTAAGTCCAACTTGCACAACTTTCCTTGTTCAGGCTCGGAGAAAAACAAGGTGGTGTGTATTAAGCCTTGCTCATGCCAATAAAAATGTACTACAGGAATGAATGCATTTATTAATTCTCAGCAGTGGTGCCAATGGTTTTGGCTCAACTACAGCTTCCTGGCCTTGGACACAGGGTCACAAATCTCTAAGATTGTTGAATCTTGCCCTGCAGTAAGTCTGAGCTGGAGCAGGCTGCCACAGGGGAGAGAAAGCAAAGCCCAGGCAGCCCTACAACAGAATATTTTCAGCACTCAAACAGGACAATTTAAACATTTGCAAGAGCAGGGGAAAGGCTGGCTTCAAGATGTTTTGGATCAGCTCTTTGCACTTACATGCAGTTGGATGCAGAGAAGGGCCAGCCAGACCCTGCCACAGCCAGGAAGGGGAGGCTATTCCCAAAAGCACAGAGCAGAGCACCCGTGATCCAAGCCCTTGCAGGAGAATGGCAAGTGCAGGATTGCCTGTAAGGGAAGAGGAACCCCATTTCTGCCTGGCTGGAAACCAAACTCACAAAAGCAAGATTATTTATTATTTACAGAACCGGTAATTTCGTGATGTAATGAAAAAACTACAAATTCAGTCCTTTCAGCATTTTATTCAGAAAATTACCATGGAAGGGCAGCAACAAGTCCTTACTACCTAGAAAACAGCAAATGTGGGCATAAACAGGCGTCATTATTATGTATCATTCCCAGCCACAACTGTCTCGTAACTGTAAAAGCCTTGCCCTTAACTTCAAGCACCTCCCTCCTCCTCTGCATGCCTGAGCTCTCCTTTGCCCAGGACAGGATGTATTTCTTCATTTCATTGCATATCCAGTGTCTAGAGAGACAAGAGGCAGGTAACTCACTAGAGACTGCTCACACTCAAACCCAGCAAAAGCACATTTAACATTTGCCCATGGCCAATCAAGCAGGGTTATGGTCAACCTGAGCATTCTGAATGTGCTCAAAAAGGTGTATCCCAAACAATCCCAGTGCTGGCACATCTCTCAAAGTGACTCACCCGAGTTCTTAGAAACACGCATCTCAGTGAAAGACAATCAAAATTATGTTCCTAACGTCCAAACAGTCTAAACTGTACTTTTAAAAAGTCAATGCCGAATGATTCATGTGCTTAAGGCATCTCACTGGGTCGTATCCAACCAACAGCAAATGGCAGGCACAGGGAGTATGTCCTGGCAAGCCTGGCCTGAAGCAGCTCCTCTGAAAATGGGTCTTGGTCTCCCAAATCCCAAGCTGTTACCCAGCAAGAATACAATTATTAGATTCTGAGGCAAAAGAAGACTATATGGCTGAAGAATTGGTGGGTTTATGCAGAGGCATTGGAGAAACACATCACACGCTCTAAGCACAATTCACCAAACAAGATTTTACTGAGGATCCTGCCCTACTTTCGAACATTGGTTTACTCTTCACTAGCTGAAGTCATTAGCCTCATCAGACAGAGCCCGCCCATCCAGCCCTGAAGGACAGAATTAGCCAATTTTATTAGAAATCTTTCAGATTCAGATTTCATTTACACCTCTCTGTCAGTTCAAAATCAGGGGCCTTTCCCACTGTCTGAACATACTCTGGCCACAGAAACAACAAGTCTTACATTTCTACAAGAACCCTAACAGCTTTTTCACTTCGAAAGTAAAATCCATAGATATTGAACACTTCTTCACGTGTTGAAATCCCTGCTGTTACTGCTGAAATTTAACCTATCAGAGCTGGCACTGAAGGAGACCATCGGCAGTCTGTGGTTAAATCCTCAAGGGGAGATAAGGACCTGAACACCTGTGAAAGCCTGGATTTATAGGCTTCAGCAGAATCTCTCTCTGCCCGTAGTTCTTTAACATAAACATGAGCTGTGTGAAAAGGCCCTGAACAGCCACCCTGCAACTTTTTCGTAACTCAGCTTTCTCCTTTTGTCCTCCCTGCCTGCATGGGAGGTTTTTCAGGGGAATCTGGCCAATAATACTGAGCTAGTAACAGCATATTTTGGACAGAGCAATATTAGCTAGGGGAAAAAAAAATCAAAATTATGAAAAGCATATGTAATTAGGCTAGGATGTGATGTCATCAGTGATATGAAGCATCATTAAATATACTTGACCCAGCTAATGAATTGCAGGCTAGTTTTACAGACATGGATAATCTTGACATAACTAAATGGTTCACAAATCACTGTCATTAATTCTCAGTGTCAGTGAGTTTCCACATGAAACAGGAAAAAAAGGATGTTGCAAGAAAATCAGCAGGATGATTTAGGAGCCTGCTGTCTTGACTGATTTTCAAGCAGAGCTTTGCAATTAGGCAAGAGGATGTTCCATGTAGACTTCATGTGCAGGCTCAGTGGTTGAGAAGTAACACGTCCTAGAAGCAGAGGTTCAGCTCGCTGGGTGCAGATGGGACAGAACCCACGCTGCTGCTCCCTCCACGACAAACCAGCAACATTCCCATCACGCACATGGGGAGCTCCTCCTGTGGTCCCCAGCGCTCCCCTGACCCCGATTTCCACACATCTAACCCCCACCTTGCCTTGCAATACACTCCAGATGCACTGAGCCCCATGACACTGCTGCAGGGTGGAAAATACATTCATAGCAATTTTCCAGATATTAAAGGGAGGCATAGAGATTAATTAACTCACCAAAAGTCACACAAGAAATCTGTGGAAGAGCAGGGAACTGAATAGAGGTTTTTCACACTTCAGATCACTGTCAAGAGTTTGTACTTCTCTTCAGAGCTATTTCTTGAAAGATGTCTTGGCTGTAGCTGTTAAATTCTCTCCTTATCATAACAACTGATTTGTTTGTAGAGAGATGATGCATGTGAGTAAAATATGCCCATAAACCATGATGAGGTTATTTCATTTTCAAACAGACACTCCAAACATTCCAGAGTTAAAAATAAAAGTAGCATTTAGCTCTACAGGGCATGTTTTCTGTTCCAGACAAGGTTAGTTCTGCTCTTGTTTTAAGAAAGTAATAATTTATTTTTTTTACCATTCATATACCAGGTGTTTCTAAGGGTGTGTTTGGCCCCAGATCAGCTCTGGATCAAGCAGCAGCACAACGCATCCTTGCTGGCAATTGAATCTCTGCACATTTGGGAGCTACAGACTGGATGAACCATAAATCTCCTTCAGTGTGAGTGCCTGGACTCTTCTCCAGGTCTGTTACAAAGCAGATAACAAGTGGGGTCACCGAACAGTACAGAATAAAAGTTTATATGGGGCTGGAACATGTCAAACTTTACACTGAGGCATTGAGATTTTTTCCTCCAATGCACTTGGGCTCTTCTCAAAGCATCAGCCAAGGAACAAAGCAAGGAAAAGGCTCAGCAGCTGCCTCCAGGCAGGTAAAGCTGCAAGGCCGGGTGGCAGAGGGACACAGGGTATTCCATGTTACAGCCACATACTCGGACAAGCTCCCGGGGCTGCCAGCAGCTGAGCACAGCCATTCCCAGCCGCTGGGTGCCCCGTGCTCTTTGCTGTGTATTTAGCTCTTCTCAAGGAACGATCCACACGAACTTGAAATAATGCAAAAACAGCTCAGAAAGGAAAGGCAGGAGTGAAACTGCCGATTCCCAGCTCTTCCATCCCACTCTGTTTCGGATCCCGAATAAGGATCCCAAGAAGAAACCAGGACCATCTCTAACACAGGCAGTATTTTAAGACCTCATTGCAATCCATGCAAATTTCCAGAAAAAGATAAATCTGCTTTACACTGACATATCTTTTTTAACAAAGCTAGTTGAAGTAAACTGGATGTGTTTCTTATTATCTGACCAATGTACCAGTACAATTTATTGCTTTTCAAGGTACGTAGTGGGTATTGTATCAAACGCCTCCACAAGGCATTGTGAAGAAAGCTTTTCTTTCCACATCTGAAACTCCCTGTACACGGCAGGTCTTTGGGAAAGAAAACATCGGTGAGAAGCAAAATACTTGTCAGAGGGAAGATAATCACATGCTGAGCCTTTACTAAACCAACTTTTATCAGAGCAAACTTTCTTCTACAAAGAAATAGTCACGGCTCTGGGAAAGGAAACACACTTATCAGATCAGCGCTGTTTGCATAGGAAATGAAAAATGGTGCCTGTTTATAACTTAAAGTGTTTTTAATGAACTTAAGTGCTGTATTTTAGTCTGGGAGGAAGAGTAAGAGTGCTTAGGAAAACAAGCAGTATAACCGAGATTATGAGATCGGGTCGCTCCCCTGGAACCGCTCTGGAGCTGGGATTCTTTCACCGCCTCTGCCAGTCCTGTTTTATGGCATGTGGGATAATTGCAGCCTGGCAGAGAAGGAACATGCCCTTTGCCAAATGTGAAAGTGCGCTGGCAGTACCTGGGTCACCTCCCTGTGGGACTCAGTAAAACTCATGACTGAGCCACCAAGCGCTTGCCACCAGCCTGTTCATTCTGGTTCGCTTTCCAGGGGGTTTCTTACACGACAATCTCCGAATACAGCAAAGCACATTCCCACTTTTCTGTGGCTAAAACTGGGGTGTGCTGCAGGTAACAGTGCAGATGAATCCAAGTTTGAAACCACTTAAAGACAGCGAGTTAGAACAAGAATCTGGGAGTGTAACAATTTCATTAATCATCTTCGTTATCTTGGCACACATCAGGAACTTATTAGCAAAACTTAGGAGCTAAGCAAAAGGGTATGAATACTCAAAAAACTGCAATTAAAAGAGGACAACACACACCCAAAGGAAGATCAAATGAACGCTAATCTGTTAAAAAAGGAAAGAATAATACGGAATATTGGAGAATAGGTCCTTATCACCAGTATGTACCAGACAGACGGATCCTTCTGCCTCTAGAGAGCCCAAAGAGGTTTCACTGCTTCCCCAGGGATGCAGGGCTGGAGCTGGAATGCTTTGGGAATCAGGTACACAAACAGGCAGTGACTGACCAGACTGACCAAAAGGTAGTGTGGCCTGGGCAAAGAGCAAAACGCAGAGAGAGCAGCTGGGTCCATCTGTAGTGGGCTTGCTGTCAAGTCTGGGACCTCAGCATGTTTCCAGGTTGCCAACATGTCCTTAACCACTGAGCTCTATAATAAATGCACTTACAGATTCCAGGGAAACTCCAGCCCCTGCAGCTCCTCAGTGTGACTGACAGCTGGAAATGGATTCAAGAAATCTCCAGCAGGATTTTCTGGAAAGAGAGGTTCCTAGACATGCGTTAGGAAACAGAGCTCTCACATAGTACATAAAATCCTGCACATTTGGACAAGGTAGGAAAACAACCGCTTGGGGAGTTTTGTTTGGTTTTTTTCAAGATGCAGTTTAAAACACTGTTCTTGGTGAATTGCACAAGTGGAGAAAAAGTCACAGTCTAAGCCTGCTTTCAGCACAGGGAAACCAAGGCCTGTCTGGGTTCACATGGAAAAACCGAGACTTGATGGAACACTGACCTCTGAGGAGTCTCAAGGTATTTCAGTGGCAGACACCGGACTCTGGGCAGCCCATTTTGTTGTGAAAACACCAGGCAACGATTTTGGCAGAGCTGTGCTGACACGAGCTACATCTGGCATTTCTAAACACTGCAAAAATTTCCTTTGAATGCCAAGTGACTGGTGTTGCAAGGACTTTTGAAAGCCCATAGCAAATGGACCCGTTTGCCTTTCATATGACGATACCACTGGAGAATGGAAAGGTGCCTCCAACAACAAACGGAAGTAAAAATGGAATGGGGATATTCCCAGCAACACGAGCTGAGACACAAGGTAGGCTCATAGTGGGATTTCAGGCACAGGCCATCATCTGTCTTTTGGGAAATAACAGGAAGGGTTTCCATTCAGTTCAACATGGGGAGAGCAGGCACCCCTCAAAATCTGTTCCTTAATCACAGCTGCTGAAAATTGCACTTTCTAGAAAAAATTTCAGGGCACCAATTGGGCTGCTTCTGATTAAGATAAACCCAGACCGCCAAACTGAAAATAAAACAGCAGAGGACATCTAAATCAGCTCATGCATAAAGACCATTAAAAAGAAAGACAACTCCGATTCTGCCTCCTCCTCCTCCATGCACCCAACAAGTGAAATGCTTAAACAGTTCAGATCTAACCTCATATCTAAACTCATACCAGTTTACACCACCTTGGGGGTATATAAAATGGCCTAAATATGAGTATAAATAATTATGGGTAATCTAGAATTCAGGCTCCCTTTGCCTGAGGTGGAAAAAAACCCATGCTCATTCCAAATCCAAATTCATTTTGGAAATGAATTTTCATGACTGATCAGCGTATCTGCTAATCAACATATCTACAGTCTAGCCTCATAGCATGAGTGCCAAGAACAGACAGTACTGATGACAAAAGATGATACAATTTGCATGTTCGTTGAATTTATCAGAGTATGACGGATACCCTGTGCCCTGGCCAGATAATTAAATGTGATTGATTGGGATTGGAATGGACCAAGCTGAAATCCATTTCAGAAATATGTTTTTCCTCCAAAGGAATAGCCGAGGGCAGTGACCAAGTCCCTAACGCACAATCTCTTCATTCAATGCAGAATTTCAAGGTTGTTCTGCTCAGTCAGAGAGCCACAGGAGCACCTGTTCTGCCTGCAAACAGCAGGTCATGACTGGGGATGTGAACTCTGAAGATGCAGTTGCAGAGCACCCTTTGGTAATCATCTCAGTGCCTCTCGCCAGTGGCTCTGACCTTTGATGGACCCTGCCATGACAAGGCCACCTGACATATTTCTGACTCAGCTCCTGGGATCTCTTTGCCTCACGTGTTGGAATAAAACTCGAGTTGTTTCAGAACACGATGGGTAAGCCCTACAGACCTTTACTGCTGCACTAGCCCCAATCTCCCTCAATCCCTGATCTCAGCTTCATGCCAGTAAGGCTCAGTTCTTGCATTTAAAACTCCTAGCACACATCCTTCAGAGCTTTTTAGGCTAAACCCTTGGCAGAGAAGTGTTTAGAGTGAGGTAACGGCTGTAAAGAGGGCCTGAGTGTTTCCCCAAAAGCATTATGACAGTGATACCCAGCAATGGGTGTGCAGCCCTCATCTGTCAGAACCACAGCCTCTCCATCCATTAAATCACTGCAATTGTCAGCCCATGGAAGCACACAGGTGCTCTGTACAACTAGGAAGATGAAGCAAGAAAGCAGGCAGGTTTCTAAATCCAGTCAGAGCTTGCAACCAAGGAGCCATTCGGGCAGGTACCTCAGACACCTCCAACATAAACCTGAGCAATTTCGCATAAGCATGTAGAATCATCAGCAGTTGCCAAAAACATCTGATGAGTTCTCATGTAGCCACTGTCAATGATTAATTAGGATTTCGAATCCGGCCTTTCTTACTACTTCCCAGTCCAATTACCTGCTTGTTAAACTGGACTGGTTCGCAGCTGGAAGGTTCTTGTTACGTTGTCCACTTTGGGTTCTGCTATTTTCTAGACACTGCTGAGGATGAGGAATAGCTGGAGAGAAAATATACAGATCAACTTTTGTGTTGCTGCCTCTTGCCCAGCCCTTACTTTCTGCAGCCTCGCTGAAGAAAAACAAAATCAAAAACCCAAACACAAGACAACATTTCAAGAGTGACCTATTTAGTTACTGTAGGTTTGGATCTTTCACATTCTTGGCACCCAGCATTTGCAACTGCATACATGAAAACCAGCTCACAGAAACAGGGATTAACTTTCCCATGGCACTTCAAAATAAGATAAAGGTTGAATACAGCCTGGAAATTCACACTGGATGAATCCTTCTATCGGCAATCTTCAGGCTGTAAACAGGAAAATTATTGTTTAAAGGGAAGAAATAACCCAACTGCGGTGATCTGCTGTATGTGCCTGTGCTTGCATCCAGTACAAGAAGACTGCAGATGTAAATGAACACCTACTAATTATTTAAATCTAGAAATGGAAAGGCAGCATCTACTGGCCTAATTCCCATGTCTATCTACTCCCTGGAAACATTACACTGTGAACTTCAGCCCCAGTAACTCTTGCAGCAAACTGAATGCTAAGGTACGCGATCTGTAACGGGTGCTCAGATACGGCTCTGGCCACTTGGCTTGTTACGGCAAGTACTGAGACGTGACAAACCTTTTCTGGCCCCTCTTTCCCGTCCACTGACCTCAGGTCTTGTAACATATTTGCTACGTAAAGTCACCCGTTATTCAGTAGCGAGGATTAGCAGCTGCAGCGAAAACCTGAGGGCCCCGATGTCAGACCTGAGTGCAGAGGCACTGAGCTGGGAAACTAAAAACTTCAATTTACAATAGAGATGATTTAAACCACCCTGGGTTTGAAAATCCCAAGGGGACAAGAGGAGCGGGCTCAGGACATCCACCTCACACCAAACTGCTGGCCACTACCAACCACATCCCTACCAGCACATCCAGGCAGCTGCACACACGCCCTTGAAACTGGTAATTCTGAGAAAGAAAAGCTCTCTCAGACAATCCTGGCTCTGCTCAGAATCTGCCGTTGGCTTCTCTCGCTGAGCACGCTGCTGCATATCCACTTGGCACAGCCAAAGGAAAGTGCACTTTATCCTGCATCCGTCAGCATCGGTGACAAGCAGATTCCACATAAGGGCATGAAATACCACGTATCAGGGAGAAGGTACTCGTAAGAAATGTGAGAGATTTAAACAAGAATTTCCATCTTTGCACTTCTGCCCTGGGAGAATGGACTTGAGGTGCTGCTCAGGAAGAGGAAAGATTTTTCCAGAACTGCCAAAGAAACTTCTACAGAGTGGGAGCAAATTTTCCGCTCTTTGCACAGCTTCTAACACAATTAGAACTGCTGTGAGCAGTCCTGAGCCTTCTGCATTTCATCTGAGCTCTCACTCATATCAGAAATCCCTGCAAAGAAATGCAAGCTCCCCTTTTCCCAAAGGAAGAAGCGCAAATAAAGCAGCAGCACCTCAAGTTGAAGAGGAAGTTTTCAAAGGCCAAAGTCATGTACAGACTGAGCAGTAAGGGCCTGGGTCCTGCGACAGTGCTTGGGTTGTGTTCCTGAGCTCTGCTGCCAAAATGTAGGGTCTGGGGCAGCCCAGCCTGGGAAACACGTCTCCCAACACTGTTCTGAGAATCAAATATATGTTGTTGTAAAGTCCTTAGTGCTGTCACACAGAAATCTCTTTGAAAGATCAGATAATTACTAAAATAGTACAAAAGCCAACAGTTACTTTTCCATGGCTCACTTCTCCCTTTATACATGACAGGAAAAAGAAAAGTAAAATACCTCACTGATTAAATGCACATATTTGCAAAGGCATGTGTGTTTGTGCACATACGTGAACACTGCTGCCTGCCTTTCCTGTCAATTCCCAGGCAATTCCACAAGTTCTTAAATCCCTGTTGGCTAATCAGTTCAGACTATATATGGGCAGCCCATTTCTGGAGTACCAGATGCTCCTAATTTAACCTTCAACATCACGCCTAGAAATTGTCCCATTTGGATGCCAGAGTCCCTAATTTGGAGCGGTGCCTGTCAGAACAGGGATGGTCACGGAGCGAGCTTCAGAGCCGCTCTGCCATTCAGAACAATGTGAACTATTAAAAAGGAAAAATAAAATAATCAAGCCAGAATCAGTGCTCAGTAACACATGCTGCAGGGAGAGGGCAAAGCTGCAACAAGTCAGCAAGAGCTGAAATTCAGGCAGAGGAGAAGAATCAAAAATAGTTTATTAGTGAATCAGAGACGTAGAAGGAGAGACAGTGAGCAATGGAACAGCACGTGGAGGAGGAGCTCCGCTGGAAAATAAATGCACATATTATCACGGACAGAAAATAGAAGAAGTCCGAAATAGAGCGAGTCCAAAACAAGTATTTCTGTGAATAGAAACATTTTTAAATAATTTTCTTCCTACTGAGTCCACAGGGTTCTTTTTGTATTTGCACTATGTGACAGTTCAAGCAAATAATGTTTTAAGTAGGAATGTTGTAAACAAGAGCATATTAATCATATGTTGGCATAAATGCAAAGAATTCACATAATACAAAAGCATTTTCACTGAAATCCTACAGCTACCCTCATCCAATCCAAAAAGAGAAACAAAATCACATGTGTAAAGTGAAACAGCAGATTATTTGAATTTAGAACACAGCATTGCCAACTCCAGCCATTCAGACGTCATCAATGAAAACCTCTGCTTCCCATTTTTCTCATGGAAGCTGATATTGATGAATCGAAAGAGCACACTCAATAAACACTGAGGCACAGACAAATGCGGTCAAAAACTTGTGTGTCTTTTTCCAGCAATTGTATCCGTTGGTTTCTCCCAACAAAACCTTCTGCCACCCCAGTGAGGTAGGTGGAGAAAGGAGGAATGAATTTGCCTATGCTAGAAATATCTTTTACAAAAGGCAGATGAGTTTAGCAACAGCTGGAGCTCAGGTACTGGAGAGCAAACGAAGATCTGGGATGAGATATTCCCTGAGATGGTCTGAGTCGCTTTCCCAGCATCTGATCCCAGTGGTCTTCCCTTCTGGAACTGATGTCACGTTGTCTTTAGAGTAAGTCAGCGGCGCCAGGCAGTTACAATTAGAGACATATTGGCAGCCATGTGCCCGCTAATGAACAAGAAGAAAACGTTTTTGAAGAAATTTGCAGATTATTCTAGGTGGGAATTGAAACGAAAACATTGATTTGCTTTACGAGGAATCACTGAATTATGCACTAGTCTCAAGATATCGAGGTGCAGTAATTAAAGATTTTACACCTGCAGCAATTGGAAAGGCTCACTTTAACTGAGAGCAGGTGCATCTCTCAGCTTATTCTAAAACAAAAAGTTGATCCAGAGGAATGGAAAACACAGGCCTTTTTTGGAACAAACTCCGGTTTAAAAACAAATTAAACCCAGCAATGTTCAGTCTAAGCCTTTACTCAGATCTGGCTCTTTTTGGAGTTCTCAGTCACTCGGGTCCAGTCCCAGCTGAGGCTCTGGAGAGTCACTCTCATCTCTCTGGGATACATAAACTAACAGGAGCTGAATGCAGCTGAACTCCTCCTGTGCCCATTGCCAGTGAAACCCCTTGAAAAGGAGCAAAATGTGTTTATTAATTTGTTAATTAAATTTGTTTTGATTTCCTCAGATGATTTGGTTCCACATTTAACAGAAGTAGCGGAGACTTGAAAATATTAAGTGAGTCATATACTGCAGGTTTTATTTGCTTCTACATTTTTATATATAAATAGTAAAAAAAGCAATTTTTAGTATTTATTTCTCAACACAGATAAGGGGGTTACCATGACTACCAGTCTCCAGTAACATGGTTTAAAAGGACAAAAAAAGGAAACCAGACTGGAGCTTGAAATAATCAGGTTGCTCTGTCCAGTACGCACACCATGCGTGTTATGATAGGAACGGGGGACTAAAATCAGACAGACTGGAAAAATACAACACTGAAAACAAAAACAAGGAAAAGGAGTCAAAAAGCTATGTGAGCCACGCACGCAACTTCAGCTTCAATATATTTTCAAATACACAGAACACCTCAGTAGGACGTAAACAGCTCTGGCTTTGGAGCAAACACAATAAAATGGAAAAAAAATTAAAGAAAACTGCTTCCCAAGGAGGTTAATGCAGCTCCACAGGGAAGGCACACATGACAGCCCGGTCCCGGGGATGTTGTTAATTTTAATGCCCAGGTACAAAGATTAAACACTGCCCAGCTCCTGACCTGTTGTGAGTGACATGGAAAATTTCTCATCATGTCCAAGCACTTCTTCTCTCCCTGCTCCCTTCAAGGAAAAACACGGATAAAACCCACTTCCCAGTGCTGTAAACATACGCTGGAAGTTCTTGCTATTGCTGTGCTCAAATGCCCTGGAAATTAAGACAACAAGCATGACTTGCTTCTTCCAGAGTTTTTTCATTCCTCTGTTTTTATTACAGAGAAGAGTTTAATGGTCTTTAAATATGGAAATCTGACGCTTCACACACTTGAGAGTTTCTGATATTCCGAAGGCTTTAGACAGATGTTTGAACTATTTTATTGGTACAGTAGAAAGGACTCCTTGCATACCAGACTTTCACCAAGAACAGGCAAAGATATGTTCTTATATTTCAAAAGCTGAGCAAAGGAGGTGTTAAATAAAGGCCCGAAAAGAATGTGTGAGGGTGATTAATTTTATATTGATACACACACTGTTCACAAAACAGTAGACTCATCTAAACAGTGTAATATATTTAGAGGAGGAAAAAATCACTTGGCTGCACAGGATGATGCACTTTCCAATTCACTGTCATATGAACAAGCTGAGTGTAGTGATAATTTATTGAGAAAATTAGGTAACTTATGCATATACGACTGGGACTTTCAACTGTAAATATAGCTGTGGGACTTAGATTTTTCCAAAATTATCTTTTTTCCTCTCCCCCTCTCAGCTTCACTAATATCGTCCTTATATTCCCTTACTACTGATATCAAGTATTTAGAACACATTGGCCCATCCAGCAACAGGCCCCTTTGTGTACACTTTGAACACTGCTCAGTGGCAGAGGGGAAGGCCCGGTCCTTTCACAAGATCTGCCTCCTAATTTGTCTCATTCTGAGTTTTCTCATTACTTTAAATCACATGAGCAAAGAAAAACCCCAACAAGATGCCCCCTTGGCAATGCCAGCAGCATCAGCAAATTTTAACAATAGTTTGTTTGTGTGCTTTTCAACCTCATGATGGCCTCTGGGTGTTTGACTCAAGAGCTTGATATTTGTTGGAAATTTTGTAGTGCCAGAAGCATATTCTTTGTGGAAGAGTTAGACGTACGAGTTAGTTTCAAAAGCAACACAAAAATATCCCCCTGAAGATGAGGGGACAGGGGTTTTTATATATTTAAATTTTAAAAGGTCCTAATTATACATGCAAAATGTTTCTCTGTCCCTGACTAATTTATCCCCACATGCCCCTCAGGCACAGCCCAATGAACTGCAGCAGCACTGCAGCCTGTGCAATGAAGTGATTTTTCCTCCTGCTCCTGAAGCAGCGCCTTGTGCAGTGATGTGACAGTTCAAAGTGTGCGTGTTACTTCAATGAAATATCATGATGGCTCGCTAAAGAGGATGGCAACGGAATGGTGGAGTCTCTCCTGCTCCCAAGTTATGTATACAAATGAATGCTGACTTTCGTTCGCAGGGTACAAGCAGAGTTCAGCTGAGACAGATGTCTGCTGCATCAATTGTGCTAACAACCACCCCTGACAGGCAGCCCCAGAATGAGGCTCTGATTACCACAGCTAGACCCAGCTTATGGGTCACCGGGGAATTCTGATTAGACCATATACATTTTTCTTAGAAGGCAGAAAAACAGGATAGGATGAGTAAGTTCTGGCTCACTAGAAGCTTTTTTTTTAATTCTTTACTCAGGATGGAGATGCTCAAGTTCCTAATGAATAATACTTTGTGAATGGCTTAACATGGGTGGAAGAAGGGGGAGGGACAAAAACAGCAAACAAGAAAAGCAGGTAATGCAGACTTGTAGGCTGCATTCTGCAAAGCTCTCAGGAAAACAACAGGGGGATCGGCTTTAGCAGAATGAGACGTGCAGACAAAGCACCTGAACAACCCACAACTCAACCAGAAAGGATGCAGAGATGTGCAAACATTCCACATGAAAGTTTTCAGAATACAAGTCCCAGTGGTTGGCAACCCTGTTCTTCCAGCTGCCTGTGCTGCTCTGGAGAGCTTCCCCAGGAAGGGCACTTGCAGGAACAAGAACTTGGATCGCCAGGGTTGAGAGACTGAGCTCACAGGGAACCACCCTCCCACACTGCTGTCTCTCTGCAGATTTGCAGCCAGGCTAATGAGAAATGCACAGCGAGGACACAGTGCTCCTCTGCACTGTGTCACTGAGTCCCTGGTGCTTTTGGCCTCGTTCCTGATGAGCCACCCAACCTCAGGATTAAAATCCAAAATCAGAAAGGACAGATCAAGCCCTTCGCTTCTTGAGTCTGCATAGAAAGGGGGAAACAATCTCTGCTGCAGCCCTGTGAGGCACTTCTCTGCCTAGAAAGGTCTCTGAGACTTTCCTTAGCTGAAGAAACTGCAGATCCACTAATCATCCTGTAGGCATCAGAGCGGGCTGGGGAGGACAAACGTATGCATTGGTTTATTCCTTGCTATACTACCAACTTCATGTGGGATCTTAGCAACTCATCAGCCTCTACTGCACCTCACTGCCCAACTCACATTTTAAAAAGTCTGTGGTATCCACATAGGCAGGCAAAATCAAATGATCCAGAACTTTACCATTTTAAAGTTCCCCAGCTCTGCTTTGTAGCAGCAAGGAATTGGTTCAGCATTTCTGCTGGAATAAATAGTTCACTGCTGTTTCAAACAAAACAGTGGTAAAGGAGAGAGAAATTAAGAGAGTAAGAAGACCTTTAATTTAAATGTGAGATGTTCAAATGCTGAAACCTGACATGAGGGACATGGTTTAACCCTTTGCCCAAGGAGGTACCTAGGAAAAGCCTCCACAACCGAAAGAAAATGGCCTGACAGGAGAAAATACCAGCAAAAGTGCCTGAGGCCAGTTGTGCCTTTTAGAAGCCCCCTGGCCATCTATTCTTCCAACCCCAGCAGGACAAAGGAAAAAGTCGAAGGGGAAAGATCAGAGTTGTTCACCAGATTTACCATAAGAGACGTAACCCAGCTGAAGATAAAACACCACTGTCCTTATCACACAGATTAAGAAAAGCATTTGACAGCCTGCAGCAGGTTCATTCTGGAATACCTCAAAGCACTCTGTCCTGCCAGGGAGAACCAGGAATGTCCTCCAGGCTTCCTGTGGAGATGCAGCATGTGCAGTTCCACAGCAGAGGCCGGAGCACTGGGTAAGGTGAGCTCATGGCAGCCTGGCACTGCCCCGTGGCTCCCCGAGGAAGCAGAGCAGAGACAAACACAGCTGGCACCACACAGCTGCCCTGCTCTGCTGAGGATGGGGTGTCCGAGGTGCTGTCCTGCCCTCAGGGTGGATTTGAAGTGTCCCTCTGTCTCCTGACAGGTCTGTGGGATTTACGGGTTCTGTGAGCACCTGTTGTGTGAAGAGCAAACCTTTGGGCAGACTCATTCATCGCTTACAAATGGACACTTCCCCTGCATTAATCCAGTACTGAGTGAGCTCACTCAACATGGTAAGTTTGTGCTCACTGTCCCACTGATGCTGTAGGACTCAACATGGATTTGATGCAGTGGCACTATTATTTAAAAAAAAAAAAAGTAGGAAGACTAGCATTTCATGCCCATTCAGTTTCTCTTTAAATCAACCTAATGAGTCAATTAGATTAATAATAAAGAATAAAGGAGAGCTTGATATACCACACTACTCTGTAGGTTACACTTAGGTGCAAACAGAATAGAAACCGCCATAGAAAATAATGCAGAGACCATGCAGGAAGGGAAAGAGCAAAGAAAGGGATGAGAGGAGTAAATTTTCAGGGTTTTGGTTTTTGTAACCTGTCATTTTCCTGTCAGGCCACACTAGGATGGAGAGTGCACCAATCACCCACTTCACGTGCAATCCAGTCATCTGTGGAACAATCTCTTTCTGGGTTTATTTGGACGTATCCTCACTACCCCCTCCACTTTCCTGCTGAGTCTGTCCCCTCCTCTAAGGCACTTGTGACAGCTGGCTTCCAGAGCCTACATCAGAAAACAGAAAAAACCCCAAACTTTTCTACAATACTTGTTATATTAGTTTTATCCTAATTATTGTAGAATCTCATATTCATATTGGGGCTTTATTACAAAATCTTGTCAAATTCAAAAATATATTCCCTGTTAAAACCTGTACTTCAATACAGTCCCACAAAAAGCCACCAGCATAATGAGAAGGGACGCTGCCAGCATTAACAATCTTCCCCTCCTCTTCCAAGTCATTCATTTCCGATGTTACTGAGGAGGAATTCCTGAGAGCATCCTTCTGGGTTAAGATATGCAGTTCATTGATTTATGTATAAACTCATTTAAAAGAAATTGAATCTACCTACATAAATAAAGGTTATAAAATAGCGATTCCCAAAGACTTTTTATTCTGTTAATCCAATAATGCATTTTGCTTTTATTTTTTTGCTTTACTTGATGTTTCTTCCACCCATATTTTAAGGCAATTTCATGACAAGTAAATCCAGGCAATAAATATTTTTGCTGGGTCTGATCTGTGAATTATCAAATCTAATGACACACTGACACAGCGCGTTCTTCCTGCCATGAAAAATTTATCACATGCAACTCGAGCACCTCCAAGCAGGAAGAGTCCACCGCTCCTGATTTATGTGGCTCGAAAGGAAACGGACACGTTTTAAAGTTGCAAAGCTGCGATTCCATTTTGTCTTCTGCTGGGCGTGTTTGATCAAATCAGAGCTTGCAAACCAAGCTCTCTGCTGCGGTCTACATCTGAGAGGGGAGAGAGTTGTTTTTGTGGGAATGATCTAGCTCGGGAAAAATGCCGAGGTTAGCACACCCTTGTGTAAAACACATTGCCGGCATTACTTGGCACCGCTGCCGGCAGGTCAAGCTTCTGCTCATGTCAGCAGTCTTGGCTCTTTTGGAGGAAGCTTGGCAGGATGATGGAAAAAAAATCATACATCCCTCCTCAGTGAATCCTCCCCTCTGCTCCTCACCCTTTGGACACCAGCAGCAGCACCAGTGAAGTCGGGCGGTTCTGCTCACCTGGGCTAGGACATCATCTAACACTATTTTTAATCACGGTTTTCCTCCCAGGAATAAAAGATTTATTCCAAGTTTCCTTGACCTCTCTCAAGAAGTTGTAAGGAATGGGAGCGAAGTAAAGAAATGAAGAAAGCCCTACTCATCACAGGAAAAGCAAGGGCAGAGGGAGACAGGTTAAAATGACTTGGTTAAGTGGCTGATTGGAATTGAAAATAAATCCTATTAATATGCTGTGACCACCCACAAGTCTGCTTTGACACACTGGTACGTATCACTGCAAACTCAGCACACCTGAACAGTGACGCACACCCACAGGTTGCAACATCACCTCTCCCAAGCAATGTTCAGTGTCCCACCTGCTCTGAGAAACGGCTTCCCAGAAAGAAAGGCTGACTGGGTGGGACCAGGCACCATGTCCCCCCTCCGGGGACACGGGGAAGAAAAAAAGAAAAAGGAGCGAGATTCAGGAAGGGAAACAGATCCAGCAAACCACAAGGTTGTCCTGAGGCTTCATGGTGCAGTGAAGAAGTGTTTAACATCGGAGCAAACCAGGACTCAGATTCTCCTGCCCTATAAAGCAGAATTGACTGAAAACAACAGTCCCAGCATCGGCAGAGCGGGACTGCGCAGGCAGCCGAGTTCTCCTTCCACCCACGGGAGGGCAGGGCTGCTCTCACGTTACACACATGACACAAGCACATTTTTACATAATATTAAGAAGTCTGTAACTTCAGTACCAAATATCCCTTTCACAATTTCAAACAGCATTGGTTAGAGGAAACAAAGCTTGTCTCTTCACATGGATGTCAGACAGCTGGAGGAACAAACACACAATGCGGTTCTTGGGGAAGAACTGCAAAAGAGAATTCAACTGAGCTCTATAAACTGCAGCTGCAGCCCCATAGCCAGGAGTAGGAAATTCCAAAACCAGATGATTGAGGTGGCAATGAGATGGCAGGAAGAGCATTTACCCAGGAGAGGAAGAAAAAACTATTTACACAATGCTGTTAGGATTCTTCCTATGCACAATCATAAGGGCTTTGGTAAAAAGAAAGGACAAGTCCAGACCTCCCCCGGCTAAGATGATACACAGCAAATAGGATTTCAGAAAATGAAATTATCTTTGCTGTAATAGGAATGAAGTGACTGATACTTATTTGCATAAAGATGGAACTATCAATCCTTGCATATACAAATCATCAAAATACTGATCTAACATAGCTGAAGTATTTAATTCTTCGCTAGGTGTGCGAGTTGCTACTTTAAAGGAATCAGAGGCTAAATGGAGGTCTCAGTAACCCCTGTGATTTCAGCTCATATTACTCCTGTCACTGATGGAATGGAGAAGACTCAAACTACAAACCATATGTACACTGCTTCTCATCCTTACAAATAGCATGTCATATCTCTTTTGACTTAAAGATTTTACCATGTTTTACTCCAAATGGAATAAAAATGTTAACCTATTTATTCACATTATCAGATCCAGCAATTCCAACCCAGACAAGAAAATGAAATGAAAAGGCACCGCACAAGCCAGTGCACAAATACAGAGCATGAATCTTTCTCCAGCCAAAAGAGAAGAATGTCCTTTATATAGGGCCGTTACATTTGTTTATATTATTTTCATAGAGCAGATCCAAGTTCTGCATTTGGCACACATTACTCAGCAGCCAACAGAAGAATTAAATCAATCAATATAGCTGGCAGTGTGGAGGCCCAAACAGCTGGCCAGAGCAGTTATGTGTGCAAACACGCACCGCGTGCTCTGCTAATCCACGTGCACATGCAAACGCACATACAGCAGGAAGGTTTAAATTAAGCCATCTCAGTTTAAAATACCTCAGGTATCACAACTGCACCTAATAATCCAGCATGGAGCATTTCAATGAAGCAAAATATTTATTTGGCAGCTCCAGTTTTTGTTCTTTGGGACTTTCCACCTGCCAGGCCATAAAGGGTCCATTTTACGTGAACAGAGATTTCTCTTCTACTTGAAAGCCAAACGCAGCTGCCCAGGAATCAGCACCTCTCAGAGGCAGGGCTGGCAAATGAGGTGAGGTAACCCTTCCCAGGCTTTGCTACAGAGAAAGCACAAGTAAAATACAGCACAGGAAAGAATTTCCAGACTTCCTGAAGGTCCCTTGCCTACGTCATGCAAGGACAGGTGGAGGAGGAGCCCTCCTTTGCTCACACATTTCCCTTGAAGGGCCAGTCTCCACTGTGCTCCCAAGGGCTCCCTGCCTTTCTTCAACACATCCACGTAATGGCCATTCCCTGGTCCCTTTCCTGTTGTGCCTTCATGACTGAGACCATCTGTGCTGAACGTCTGGATCTGTGATTCTGCACGCTCTGGTGAGGACATGGGTGCACAGAGTGGCTGTCTCCAGGCTGAGCACATTCCTGCTCAGCAGCTTAAGGAATGGAGCACTGAGGAGAGGGCAAAAGAGTGCACAAAATTCAAGTGACCACAGGTGGGTTACCCTACCACCTCCTGAATATAGGAACTCCACAGCAGGAAAGCACTTGTACTCTTGAGTGCCACAGAGAAACCACCTACATGCTCCGTGGGAACAAATGGAAAACTGCTCACTTCACACCTCTGCCACTGGTTTGGAAAAGCAGACCAGAGCTGCCAACTGCTGTCCTGGGAATTAAAGAGAAACAGGAAAGGGTGGAGGAAATTAAGAGCCAGTTTGCACTGGCACTGAGGTGCAGTGCTCTGGGATCAGTTTGATAATCCCTGCCAGGTTAGCAGTGAGATGGTCACTGCTAACCTCAGGCCAACAGGGCTGGATGGCACCTTGCTTTCCCATGCACCAGCTGTCAGATACAGCTCCCTGTGCCTTGTCAGCATGATGGTCCAGGACATCATAAAAAAGAATAAGTAGTGTCTAAGCAAGCCCCTCTCCCCTCCCAGCTCACCGTGTCCCAGATACGGACAAGACACCACACAGAGACAGAAGAAGTCAGAGACAGGCAATGCTAAACTACTCCTGAAGAGATCTGAGCTTGTGCCAATATCCACAGCAGACACTGTGAAATGTTCTTCAGTAGGTGTTGGGCAGCAGTTATCACTCATCACTACATTAAATGGAGAGGGATAAAACTCCAAAACTAGGGCCCTTGGGGATACAATGCTTTATGTGGAGACAGAAGGTTTAGCATTAGAGTCCTGATTTAACACTACTTTCACAGACAGGTGTTAACCAGGAGCAAACCTTTTGAAGTCAGTGGACTTACTCCAGTGTAAAGCCTGCACAGCTGAGAAGAGACAGGGTCAGCGTCAAATGGGGATAGCAGAGGCAGGGATTTTGAGAACCACCTGTGGAAAAATGTTCACACATACTTTGCACATATCATTGTTATGATTAATTTCTTGTGCATGCACGAAGAACTCAAAATGTGGGCTTGAACTTGCTAACTCCAGCAGTATGAGAACAGACTCACAGAGCAGATCCTCAGCTGGAGTAAATCAACACAACCCTATCGAAACCAAGAAAACTACATTGATTTATGGCCCCAACATGTCTGGTCTGGAGGTATTCAAAAACTGTATATGCAAAATAAACCCAAGAGGAAAAACACTGCAGGGAATGGGCTTCCCTATCCTACAAAGGCAACTTTGGTTTTCTTTCCCTGAAGATGTACTTATTCATCCCACTCCTCCTCCGGGAGTTGCTCACAAAGCTTTCTTACATTGCTGCCCATTCAGTGTCAGGTTTCACCCCCACCAGCCTTTCAGTTTAGGGGTTCCCTTGCTGATTAGGCAACCCAGAGTAATTCAGTAATAGTCCAGATGCTAGACACTGCCTCTCTAGGTAGCTATTTGAGGCCTGGTAATTTGAAACCTTTTATTTAAATCCCCATCATCTACCAAAACACAATTTTGAGATCTAACTTACTGTGCTTTCAAAGTGCTGAAAGCAGCAGGTGGGCTCCAAGGAAGCGATTTGTTATAACATGATGCTGCCAAAATAATGGTGGCTGTTTAATCCCATGGTGGTTAATGGCCAGCGTGCTGGAGAAGAGCACGGGACAATTTATGAATTCCAAATAAGGATTTTCTAACAGGGTTCTGGCCTCCAAGAAGAGTAATGTGATATATGGAGCAGAAGACACTGATTACACCTCAACTCTTCTTGTAGAGCCGGAAGGAAAGATTTGAGGCTGTTCATAACCCAGGGCTGCTTAGCAGCCTAATCCTCAGATTGAAAACACCTTGAATCCCTGGGGTCAATTTAGCTTTTCATCCTTCCAGTGTACAGTAGGGGCATTGAAATTGGGAAGCATTTCTGAGGATGAAAGCTCTGCGAACAGCATGGGAAGCACATCTTGGACCAGGGGATACAAATCAAGAAGCTTTATGTTGCTTACAGATACCCATAGCCCGGGGGCACAAATGGGTACTGCCCCAAACCCTGACACAATCCCTCCTACAAAACTCTGAGAACTGTTTTCTGTTCATGTATTTGAACCTTCAGCTTTTTTCCTGCCAACAGTCTCTATATGCGATGCTGAGCAGTCTCTGTATGTGCTGCTCCTCTCCAAACTGAGGAAGATTTTCAGGCTACACTAGTGATTCTGAGAGTCCCTTGGAACGCTCCCATCCTAGCAAACATACCAGGGACTGACCAGCAATCACTAAAAGGAAGAACTGTGACACATTTGAGAAGTTTTGGCCACAATGAACATTTCTAACTGCCTTCTTACATTATTATAATAATGCTAGATGCAACATGCAGTAGCCAGAAACTCACAGACACTTCCATCCCTAACACTTTGGACAGGTACGAAGAGAAAACAGACCATATCTTTGGGTCTCTGTGCTGCAACTGAAAATGGAAGTGTAAGTACACAAACAGCAATGGATGTCGATTCATACAGCAAATCCAATTGAAAAACAGCATTAGCAGCTGGCACTGGGGGGTTTGTTCTGTTTTGGGGGGTTTGTTCTGTTTTGGGGGGTTTGAGTAAACAGCCGAGCAAGGAGTCTGAGCTGTACTGACAATGCCCAGGGGACAGCAGAGGGTCTGTTTGTGAATCCTACATCCAGGACTGACCCAGTACTTCCTAGCGTGCAAAGCAAAAAACCCAAACATGCAGAAGAGGAAACAACCCCACAAAGAGAACAAGGGAAAACCTGAGAGTGATGCCCCTTCTAAATGAACTGGAAAGAAAATGCACTTACCGCTTTGACAGCAAATCACAAGGTAATTGTTTCTTCCCAGAGACATTATTGTAACATAGACAAAAATTGGTCACCATTAAACAAAGTTTACTCGGTGGCATTTTTACTGTTCTGCTGATGGGCCAGTTAAGAAAACGCTGAATAAATTATGAAACAATAGAAGGAAGATAGCTCTTTATAAGCTGCGTTCGATATAACAATTTTAAAAGGCTATAACACAAGCTTATTGAATTTGGCAGGGCTTATAAATCCTAACTCCCATTACTGTGCTGCAACTTAAAAGAAGTATTCTTCACTTTGTCATTGGAAATTTCAAGTTTAAGTGGTCCCAGTGCAAAATGATAACTTACTCCCATGCTTAAATGTTTCCATGCACGGACCCCAGGTCAAACATCTGGTTAAATGCAGCGCTCAGTACTCCAGCCTGTCCTGTTCATGCATGTGGGAGACATTGGTCTTTACACACCCAGCATGCCAAATATTTATCTCAATTGAGGTCTTGTTGGCAGTGCTGTTTTGGGGAGTTTTTTAAGGGTTTGGGTGGATTTTTATTTTTTTTTTAGGAATTCTGACCCTGTTGAGCAGATTTCTGGGATGATCTGATGATGCAAAGCTCAAAGGAGTGCCAGAGCCTGTCAGTCATGATGCCCATGGGCACACACAGCCAGTTTAATGGCAACCAGGTCACCAGAGGGGGTTTTGGGAACCTTTGATGCTGTTGCAGGAACTGAAGCAGTTGCCCACAGAGCCTTTCTGGCATGCAATGACCTCGTTTCGTGGAGTGATGCTCCCAGTAAATAAACTGGCCTTGCCAGACGTTCTTCCCCACCAAAGATCGTGAGATCTTTAGGGCCCTGATCTGCAGCAGGCAACAGTTGAGACCCAAAATGCATTCGGCCACAAGGCAGAATTGCAGAAATAAGCCTGTAGAATTTCAGGGGGAAGGAGGGTCTTTCCCCCTTTCCCTGCGTAACAGCTATGCTAATATGAAGCTGCTCCAAACGAACAACTCTTCTAGAATATTCTCTTACAGGTAGGTACAAATCATTTGTGGATCATTTAACATTGATTTTGAAAGTAATACTATTTTTAAATATGTCAGAGGCTTAACCAGTGGAAGCTGCTAGAAATGCAGCTGCTCCAAGCCTGAAATGTCAAACTGTGACTAGAAGTAAATTATTCCAAAATTTGCCAAAAAAGCCTGAAGCTTTCTACTTTCCTTTCATTCTGTGGAGGATATACAGCCATGCAGAGACTTCAAATGAAAAGATACAAATATTTTGTAGTAAGAAATTCACATCATTCTACTGTATTTTTCTATTAATTTCTGCTTTGAATTTGCAGCTGAGAAGCTGAAAGAAAAAATCACGTTGCAATGACTGTGAATAAGATCTTCCCATAGAACAATATTAACTTGGAAACACTTAACCAGGGAAGGGCATGAACCAAAGACCAACAGGATCTGATGAAAAAAAAAATCTGCACATCTTTAACAGCTTCTGAATCAAGTCACTGTAAGTTTTAATTGCTCCAGTTACAGATATCTATATACTTATAACTTTGCATAACTGTACAAAGGATAAACTGTGTTTTCACTGTGACTGATAAATGTCGACCTTTACAGGGACTAAGATGAGGCACCTATTTTGAAATCTCAATAAAGCTTTCCAGAGTTCTGTACTCTAGATCTACCTTGAACAAAATCCAGCACCATTTAAAAACAGGGATTAGAATATCCATAAAACAGTCAAATCTGTTTCTCCAGCGACACAGTTAAACTAGAAACCTGAAGTTCAAGACTTGTGCTTGTGTGAAAGCACACTGAACTGCCATTCCAGGTTTCCGGCAGAAGATCAGTGATGTTTGATGACTCCTGGGCTGGACTGGCTTCTGAGCACCAGTCTTCAGTGAAGAGTTTTCTTTCAATACACACAATAATATTTGGACAGCTCCAATAGAGCAGGATTTACCGCTCTGCTCCTACAGCCCCCCTCCCTCTCTAGGATGAGTGCTTTCGAAATACTAATGATTTTATAAGCCTCCTTTTCTTGGTGAGGCACAGAGAGAGAAACAGCTTTGCTCAAAGTCAAGTGAGGTGAGAGAAAGCAATATTCTTCCAGGTCACACTGAAAAACCAGGGCAGCCTAAGAGCTGCATCCAGACCATGAATCTCAGCTCTGATCCAGGAGCTGCTGAAGCTGATGCAAGGCTCTCTGCTGACTTTAATGGGCAACAGACCAGGGCCCTTTGGCCTTAACCCATGGGTTAATCCTTGGCACAAGCCTGAAGATAAATAATTGCAGAGCAACCACACTTCTTACAAAGCAGCACATCGTGACAACAGCCAAATTTGCTTCACATGGACTGTGAACGTGCGGCGCACTGAAAAGCACAACTCTCATTGTTATCCATCATTTTAACCCTTAGAAGTTTGACACTGCAGTCTGCTGCTTTGAAAAACAACCTCCCTGTGGACATGCCCTGTCACACCCCGTGGTTATTAGAGGGTCAAATACTGCCCAGGATCCATAAGCTCTGTTGTTGCTCAGATTTAATAGACAAGACCAAGCAAAGGACACTCAGTCCCTGCCACCTTCTCACATAAATGGACCGAATCGTCTTCAAATTCTGGCAGAGCATCAAGGACTGCATGTTTTTATATGAAAGCAGACTAAATGAAGGTAAAAACTGTAGAGAGAGAGATTTTGCTCTAAGTTTTCATTTTGTTTATTTCAAAACAAATATTCCCTTTAAAGAGCACTGAATTCCTATACATCTGAGAGTCCAGCTGTATTTTGATTCAAGGTAAGCACATTAGTTCAGACACTGACTGGATGCTAACAAAACCTTTTTTTTGAAATGTGCTCTAAATAACACATTTTGAGACGTTGTTAGACTAAATGCAAACAGAACTTGAGTCCTGACACGCTCCACACATTAAAAAAAAGGATTCCTAGAAGTTGCACTTTATGGGACATATCACACACTGCTGACGTCCTTGGATGCTCTGCCAGAGCCAAGATTAACAGCCCATTTGAAAGCCTGAAAATGTTTAAGAACTGAAAGGCTCGTGCTGATGGCTGAGCTCCCTCATGTTCCACTGAGATCAATGAATTTGAAAGCATTTGGCATCTTACATGATGGGTGAGCTCTGCTATAGCTACCAAATCTTGATTAGTCCAAAAGAGAAGAACTTTGAACACAGTCTTGGAAGAACATAGAGGAAAATGTGAGCTGGCGTGGAAGAGAAGTAAATCTCTTCCTTGTCAGCCACAGTGAATCTTTCTCTCTCTCATCAGCTTTCCCTTCCCCTCATGACCCCAAGGAGGGAAAAAAAAAAGGTAAAAATAAAAAAATCTATTTTAATGGTCGAGCCGGGACCACCTGATAGTGTATTTCTGACCAGCTATGTACAACCTCCTGGGAATTTCAACAAACATCATAAACAAAACCAGGTGGGAAACTGGTTTCATTTATTTTCATTTTACAAAGAAGTTCAGACTGAAATTGAGTTGTTTACAAAACTACAGGACCTTGAGGGGCCACAGGAAAAAACTATGTCAATCTGAGATCTCACTAAAAGCAAGAGTATATTTATGTAATGTGCCCAGAATTAGCAATAAATAAAGAAACTCTGTTAAGATGCAGAGGCAAAAATCCTAGTTTACACAGCTGCACCAAGCCAAAGCATTTTATAAAACTATGCAGTACCTGCAAAAGTTGAATTTCAGCCTCCTATGAAGGTGAGTTTTGCAGCAGTTTACAGCGGGATGTGAGGGTGAACAATACACAGTTGTAACTGCAAAGTCATTGAAAAAGAGGTGGAAGTGGGAAGGTGGAGTTTAGCCTGAACAGAGGGATAACTTGGAACATGAGTTCAAGCGATTTGAAATAAATGTTTCACCGCACTGAGAAGTTGGAGAGCACCATTTGCATTATGTGAAGCAGGGCTGACTGAAAACAGGAACATCAGCTAACTGGTCAGCCTAAGTTCTCCTCAGAAATCTCTCTCCAAAGCATGTCTCAAAGCACTGAAACTACAGGTAGGAAATACAGGATGAAAAAGCTTTCATCTCCGAGGTTAGGATCCATCTGTGGCAGCTCTGCACCACCAGCAGTGGGTCAGAGCTCACCTGAGCACAAGCAGGACTCCAGGAGCGTGGGAGGCTCCACAACCTCCCCGAGCTCTCTGCTTACAAATGCGTGAATCGTAACTGCAGAGCCCTTAACCACAGGGCAGAGACATCAGTGGGTTTCCATTTTCCTGACATGATGGTAAGTGCATGTCAAAGGGAAAATGGCAACACTTCCTTAATCAAAGCAAGGAGCAAGTTTCCACCAGCCAAAAACACAGATTAAGACTTAACTCTGATGAAGCTGCTGTCAGACCAGTATGATTGAAAAAAGATTCACATCCTTGCAGAAGTAGACTAGAAAATGTCATTTGAGAGGAAAAATAGTTTGCCAGCCCAAGCTGATCTGTGTGCAGCTCCTCTGCCATTTTTCATGCAGATTCAGAAAATGCAATTTCATAAGAAAAGGAAAAATTACCACTTCGTAAGAGCTGAAAATTCAAAACAGCCCCTTTGCATCATTTAGCTGAGCAAAGGAGCTTAAAAATACATTAAATTTAAATTTACTTTAATATCCTGGCAGATTGCTGGGGTGGTACAGACAGTCTTCCACGCAATTCAGAATCAAATCACACTGCAAGTTGCAGAGTCCTGAATACCCTATTTTATTAGCAGATAGAAAAGCAGCACTCAGTACCAAATAGCTTTCCCCTGAGCTCTTCAGACAGCGATGTGTGTGGTAGTGCAGATCCCACCTATGCAGCTGCACATATTCACCAATGTCTTTGTGCTATTTCATTTTCAGGAGAAAACGGCCAGACTGGGCAGAAAATGGACACTTTTCCACAGTCAAAACGTGACCACTGTGCCCAAGACTCCAGCTGTTGATGGAGTAAGGCAGTGTTGGGCTCTGTGCTGTCCCACATCAGGCAGCTCAGGGAGGAAAGGGGCAATATTTGTCTGAGCAGCTCCACCACCACCCTTCCACTGCGCTACTCCCTGCACAACCCCAGTGTTATTTCTCCTTTCACGGCAATAAATGAATCTCCAAGTTTCAGTCAGGAAAGGTTTGCCATAAAGACTGTGTAAGTGTATCAGTTCCAAATGTTTGCAGGTCACATAACAGAGATAAAAACAGAAAAGGAAAGAAGGCTGGAATGAGAGTCAAGAGGAAAGTGCAGCGAGTAGCTCAAGGTGTCACCGGCACTCCAGGCCTTCCCCAGCACTGCTGAGTTCTGGCTGGTTCCTCCAGGGTCAGCCTGGTGGCCACGCAGCCACCAGAGCAGGAGGAATTTTACATTTAAAAGCAGCACTGCATTAAGAAGTGACCTTGGCCACCTGCCACAGCCTCAGCTTTGCCAGAAGCTGCCTTCCTCAATCACGTAGCACCTCCCAGCCAGAGTACCTAAAGGCAGCTGTGACTGCTCCCTCCCCTAAAGCTGGAAACAGACGTAAGACACAGGAAGCTGACAGAAAATAATAATATAAAAAACCTAACCCATTTACACCAGTATCACGAGGAACATATAGAACCGAAAGCACCAGGTAAATCCTTGCATTTTGTAGGCTTTGAAAGATGAGAATGTACAAGATGAGGAGAGGGCCAAGAGCAGTAGATTGAACGCTGTGGTGGAGAAAGGCAGATGGACTGTTCTGTCCTAATATGCAAAATATTTTTGGTTGATCTCTGCTTTGGTGAGTGTTCTGAAATGAGACCTAAGCTAAATTTTACAAAGATTACCCGGTTTTCCTGTGTCTCAGTTCTCTGCCTGCAGTTCCCTAAGCAGCAGGGTATGATACACATGGTAAAAGTCACGATGCATTTCTATCCAAAAGTGAGATCCATACAGGGACCTCATAACCCTCAGAGAAACTATACTCAGCAGCTCCTCTCGCTGAGATTTTTGAACAGATATGCCAAGGGTTCATGCAGATCCCAGGAAGCTCTGTGATCATTCTCAGCAATGAAGATTAGCCAGTTATTTCTTGTGATGTATTCCAGGTACACGCTTAGATTTTAACTTGAAAAGGAGCAGATTTTTCAGCACAATGTGATAGTACACAATGGTTTGTAACAATTTATGCCAGCTGAAGTTCTAATCCTGGACAGTGCCTCTGTTTATTTCTTTATTTTGGTTTTAGGAGTATGCATCTATTGCTACTTTGGAGACCTTACTAAAAAAAAAAATAAACGACCAAAATAAAACCCAAACCCCCATCCCCATAATATCCAGACAAACAAGTTTAAAGAGGAAAACAGGCACTACCCCAGGTGTGTGTTTAAGGCCTCAGACTGCAAGTCTTCAATAAATCTGTCCTCAAAGTTCTGGCAGCAAGTTATCTCACCCCAGAGGTGTTATGAGGGAAGGAGCATAGCTTCAAAAAATAAATCCTTAATGAGCTGGGGTGTATTGTTATGCAACTCAAGAGCACGTGGTGCACATGGCATCCAGTGACACCTCAGAATGAGATGGCAGAGATGTTTGCTACTGCACCAAACAGCCAGCTCCCCCAGCCTGGCCTGCTGCCTTGACTCCTGCTGGGCAATGAAGAAAAAATCACATCCCCACAGTGAACATCATCCCCACAGCCTGCAGGAGCCAGGCCGAGGCAACTGCTTCCTCTGGATCTCACTGCAGAAGGAGCCAGGGATTCAGGACCAGGAGCTACAGCAAATGCGCTGCCATCACTCCAACACTCCTCTTTGATCCTAGTGTTTATTTACATCTTCAGAGAACAAAAAGTGAATTCATACGCACTTTCAAAGCTACATCTCCAAAGTGCTGCTTACCTTTGTCTGCAGTTTTGACAGTGATCTGAAGACCAAGTTGGCCAATCCCATTAACAGGAACAATCTGTGATTTAAGATCCAAGGATCTCAAGTACTTTACAGAAAATAATAAAATGGATAACATCCATAGGAGATAAGTGTCAGCATTATAGCATATTTTACAGTGGGGTAGAAATTAACACAGGATAACGGAATTACCAAGAATATCACCAGAGCAAGGCAGGAATAAAATGAAAATTTGAACCTCATTTCCCAGCAGCGTTTGAGCAGTGCTGCTTCTACCGCTGTGCAATTACTGCAGAATCCTGCTCGTCTTCACTGTTGCAGAAACTGAGAAGAGCTGCTCAGAAGCAGAGCTCATAAGAGATAAATAGGAAGGCATTTCTGGTGAAAATTCAAAACGCCAACAAACAAAAAAATCCCCTTTGGCAGAAGAGATATTTTCATTTGGAAGCACTGTGGATCTTCAGGGAGCTGTAGGCTGGGCCCGTGGACGCTGACCATCTGCTGCTGAATGGCTGCATTCTTACCCTGCCACAGCTTTTCTTGCTTTAAGCTTGCAGGACCAGAGTCTTCAGAAATGGGAGACAGCACAAAAATGGGCATTCTGGGGAGTCCAGACACAGAGAATATAACATGTAATATCTCAGAAGCAATTTGGCATTTCATAAAGGAAGCACACTCTGTTTCTGAAAGAAGTACTTCAGATCTCAGGAAAAAGGATTTTCTTTTTAAAAAACAGACAAAACTTTTTGCAGAAAGCAATTTTTTTACCTCTCCCCCAAAAACGATGATGATTGCAAGGAAATATAACTTTATTTCTCTGAGAGCATTGTTTTGACCTTTTAAGCATCGTTCTGAGCATTTAAGCTGATGCTTGGGATCAAAAATGGAAGCTCTACACCTTAAAAAAGCCATCATTTTTATGTAACATAAGGATATGTTACATAAAAATTATAAGTTCACTCTTTTTCTCATGAATTCTATTCCTTTTTTCTCCCCCAGCCCTTCCAGCTCCCTGAGTCCCTTTGACGGTTGTGTCCACGTCCTGCAGTGTTTCACATCTAAACTAAACCCTGGGCACAATGACAGCACAATGAAGCCTTGATCAAGCACTCTGAGCTCTACTGTAAATACATGGGATGGGAAGATCTCATCCTATCTGCCCTCTCTAAGCTCTGGATCAAGTCCAGGACAAAGAGAAGTTTATTAATGCACACACATTCCTACTGGCCTTTGAGCTCTTTGGCAAAAATTGTTTTAAACAGGCCCCTGTAGAGACCGAATGAGCAGTATTCAAATATTTACATCGAACAACAGAGTTAATTACACTTCAAGACATTAGTAAGATTCACTCTGCTGCAACCTCAGCAACATACTCCAGCAAACCAGCAACATAAACCATTTTCCGCAATCGAGGCGGGCAGCTTTCCATCTGGGTTTCAGCTAAGGCAGGAATGTTTCTGTCGACAATAGAACCTCACTAATCAGCACTTCACTAATCCACACATTTTATTAACTTCGCCAAAAAACTCACAGCCTCTCCCTGCCCCTCAGCAAAGATTTAATAGCAGAGACCTCAAGCAAAGTCTTTCATTCCCAAAACACATTTTTTTAGGCAAATGTTACGTGCATTTGCCTCAGACATTACAAAGCAGTTTGATAAATAATTTGAGCAAAACTAGTTATCACAGACAGAGCCAAATTTTATGCATATCTGGAGAAGAAAACCCAAGGCAACTTGAAGTTGAATCTACGAAAGAACATTTTATCAAAAACACTTAATCCTTAGTGTCTCTCAGGATTTGGCCCTCTGCGAACAAAATAACATGCTCCAATGAAATTTACTTCCTTCTAAGTTAACACTGCATTTGCCCACTTAGTTACTGGCTCACAAATTCAGTAACTTTCAAAGAAGTCTCCCTCCAGCCGCTTTTGACACTTCATTCTTCCTTTCACAGAGCAGTCTGCGTCCTACAGATGTAAGCCAACGGGAACAGCAAAGCCAAAACAAACATTAAACTATCCTCTGGAATGAAAAGCTCTGTCCATCCCAGTGTCTCACCTCTGTGTTCAGAGCTCTTCGTACCTCTCTGCCCCAACCATTAAGCACTGAAAGTCTGCAGCTATGGCAGCTTCATTTTTCAAGCCCACCAGAGATTATCCACATGCCACCTTAAAAGTCAAACTAACAGACAGCACAACATTCATTATCCTTCCGCTTCCAAGGGCATTTTTAAACAAGTCTGGAGATAACCAAATAGACTCACTTGCTGGGGTTTTTCTTCCTCATCAATTATCCTTGCTATTGATATAGAATATTAATAATACCACATATAAATTATGCATATGCATTTATAGAGGAAAATGAGGGAAATTCATATACAGAAAATCAGTAAATTGGATGGCATTTATACTGATCCATTTCTACGATTTTGTGTGGAATATCTAACAACACATAGGAAAGAACATAATTTAAAGTCTACAAATGTTATTTCCTTAGTTGTGATTTCTGTTAAGACAGAAGGGAAGCCTCAGCAGACAACGGAGTACTCAGAGGAGGGGAGGAAGCTGTGGTGTCACATGTTCAGTCCAAAAGCTACAGACATTCCTTCTCCAGGAAACATCCTCTGTACTGCCCGAGCCCAGAGGAGCACAGGCCTGGGAACTCCTGCACAAGCTCACTTAGAGAGCACCTCTTCAATCAGCGTCTGGTGCTCCAGGAGAAGATGCAGGTAGGTACAGCCAGACAAGGAACCATTGGTTTGACCATCCCCATCTGACTCTGGGCTTCTCAACAGCTTATTTCCTCAGCCCAGCAACGTTCAGAAGGATACATCAAAAGCACGGTTCCTCCAGAGCCCTCGGGCCTGGGGGCATTCCGAGCTGAAGGTGCAGTGTGCTGGATTTACAGTGAATAGTGCTCCAAACCTCAGGAATATAATAGTTTATGTCTGTTAAGGATCTAATGAGTTTCTTATATAGACCTGGACATTTTAAATTAAATCACACTCTCAGAGTAAAGGAGCATAGAAAAAGCTCTGATGAACCGTAACTCTGAGGCCAATAAAGATAACTCTTGTACCAAGCAGCAACTGCATGTTCACTCACTATTGTCATCTATACTCCAAGTCAGGATTTCTGTTCCATCCTTGCAATTAGCTCAGCAGGTCAAAATTGGAAAATACCACATTGCATTTGAAGAGCTGAATGTCCTTGAGAGTTAAAGCGATGTTAGACTGTTTAGACTTTCTGCGTCTGCTTGAATGACACTGGAAAGACGGGCTCTGTGCATCACTAGAGGCAAGATCCACACACCCACCTGTATGTCATTCTCAGCTTCCCACTGATGTTTACAGGAGGATATTTTGATTTATTCAAAGAGATGCCCTGCAAAACACCCACCTCACCAGAACAGATATGATACTGCGGCAGCACTGACTCTGCACATCTTTATCACTTTACCCCCAAACCCTGTGTTGTCTTAATTTTGGAAAACTACTCTGCTCATTGCCTCTTCATTTGAACTGTGTTTAATAATAACATCCATTTTGACCTTCTGCAGCATATACTGCCCACGAGTGAAAAATCAGACGTACACAACTCCTCCATACGAGACGGAGATTTTGTCAGGATTCCAGTGAAATTATTTGTCCCATACACACAAAGCTACTTGGCATAATGAGGAAGTGAACAGACGACAACTCATTCTCCTGCTTAAACTTAGTCCCAGATATTCCTTTTCAGAAGACAAACCTTCTCCCTCAGAGGCACACTAGGAACAGAGACACTTGATAACAACCTCTCAAATCTTTTGAGGCTGCAAAAAATCCCTTCTTAAAGATTTGCTTAAATGTCTCCTGAGTTTGGGTATCTGATCTTACCCTGACATGTGGGCTCTTTTCTTCTGTCCTCCCTGCTGGATAAAACTCCACTTTGCAAGCTTGAATCTCCACTGTCACACACACCTCACTAGGTAAACTCCCTGTTTTAAGAATCACAGAAACCTTGAGCAGACCAGTCGGAGATCAATGACAGAGGGACTCCTACCATGATCTGCTGAAATCACAGGGCTTTGTCAAACTGTAATCTTAGCTGAGCATGAGGAACAGATTTGACAAAACCATGTCTCCTAAGGCAACCTGCTTGGCATCCAAAATAACGGGAAACGTACCCTGAACTGTCAAACTATTGGAAATCCATCTCTGGCATGACTGTTTCAGTCAACTTCAGTACACACAGTATGATGCATATGGCAGAGACCCCCTCAATTATAGAGTGTAAATGATAATAAGGAGAAGATCAAAAATAAAAATGTATCTACAGATGACTTGAAATAGTCAACCAATGGATTTGAGAAATTTGCAAACTCTATTTTCCCGTTGAAAAGCGAATAAAACCATCTCTCCTACTTTATTTACGACACCCCATTTGGTCTCACTACACTTACATTGTAAGTTTTTGGGTAAGTTCAGGCAGAGGGAGGATGCCAAGGCCGTATTCTGTGTGCAGCCAAACATGCTGTAAGCACGTAAACACCCACCTGTAAACAGGCCCTGGATTTATATAAACATACATACACATACAAATTCACTTTATAAACAGAGGCAGACCACACCTCAATCTTCCAGTCTGCACACAACTCCAACTCCCACACCGCTGGGAATTTCAAGATACGTTCAGACTTGAAGTCTGTCCTGGGCGTGCTTTGACCTCTGAATTTCTGGGCCTAAGACAGATCTGAACTTGAACAGAAAGGTTTCACAGATCAATCTCCAAATCATCCCTTATATTAGAAAGAACCAATTTATCAACAGTAGCCAGCAAAATAATTACAGCATTAATGTGAACATAAATTAACAAACTTTAGAGCAAAATTGTTTGATAGCTGTGATTTTTATAAAGGGGTTTAATAATACCAAAAATGAGGAGAGCCCAAGCATAGCTAATAAAATCAGTGTGAGGAGACATGATAAAATTCATGAGGTCTTTGTCTCCACCTACTGTATGGAGGAATAATAATTGTAACTCCCAGAAGGATACAGAGGAAGTTAATTGATACCTTTCCCAAAACAAAATCCCAGCATCTATTCCACACAGATCACAGGACTTCAACCTCTAGCAGTTGTTACAACAGCTGCTGTGACAAACCTGAGACAATCACAATGGCTTCCCTTACTTAGAACTGAGGTGCCCATAATTACTGCAAAGTGCCAACTGTTATGATTTTATGGTTCGCTCTTCCTTTACAACAAGAAGTTTTGAAATATAAGAAACTGTTTAAAATAACTTATGTAAGCATAAGAGGGGATCTGGGAACTTCCTGAACAGGAATGAAAATTAAAAGCCTTCATAACATTTACTTCAATTTTTTTTTAATGACCAACAATTACATTTCATAAAAAAACTTGCAGAATTGCAGTTCAAACCTGCACAGGCCTGTGAACACTCTCAGGTATAAAGGCAAAATGAATTAAACAAAACACTCTTAATTAAAACTGTCAATCTGTCAAAATCTGGAAAAGATTACAGAGAAGTCTGATCTATGGTTGCCCTATACTTTGCACTTCCTAATTTGACAAAACAAAATGTAGGTTAAGAATTTTTTTCTAAAGACAGCTCTTTCCTGCGTTTTTGGCACTCATCCAACCAGTTTATTTCTCTCCTACTGTCACTAAATTTCTGTACAATCAAAAGCTAAAATAAAGCTTTTCATTGCTATGGACTTGGGGAGACTGTTGCCAGATTCTGCTTGAACAGAAACGGGGGGAGCCCCAGGAGTCCATTAAAAACTTGATTGAAAATGTCAGGCTGATGGCAGAGAAACAGCCAGCCTGCACAGCAAGGGGCACAGATGCACCCCAGGCAATTCGGTGTTTTTATTTATACAAACCACATGATGTTTCCAACCCTCAGAATGCGTTCAGGGAGCAGATTCAAAAGTGCCAGAAAATTGAACTTTCAAACACACTGGTATTGGTGAACAAGCTCTTTCAGAAATACGCCCTGGACAGACCCAAGTATGTACTTGTAAAGGTGCATATTATGGGAAGCATTTTGTTTTCACAATAGCCTACCCTGAATGCACATTGCAGATCTGTGAGGGCTTTCGGCCATTTTCCAAAGTGTTTGTAGAATTTAAATAAGCAATTCCCTGCTCATTTAATATGAAAATGAGGACATGGCTACTGCGGTAATTTCAAAATTTAATCCCTTTCTTCTCTGCGTACAAAATTATATGGTTTTTTTCTTACTCCAACTCAAGAGCGTGCAACTCCAGCTCTTACAGAGCAGATGGACCTAAGGATAGCAAAGACCTAAACCAAGGATCTTCCATTCAACTCCTAAACCTCGGGAAGGCTGGTACAGCAACCACCCAGATATTTCCCCTGAAGTAAACAAGCAGCTTGATATAAGGACTAGAAGATTTTCTGTACATGTCAGAGCTGCACCAGCCGGTGTTCCTGCGTCCCTTGGTTTTCACCTTCACTCCAGGCACTCCTAGGGCCTGCTCAAGTCACCGATGACTCGGCCCATGCATGCTGCGTGAGAGACCCACACCCTCCTTCTCCTCTGTGATGCAGGAGGATGAAAGGCAGCGCTGCGCGCTCCTCCAGCTGGATCAGCCACATCTGAGAGGGCAGCAAGGAAGGGAATGGGGAATAGTGTCACCAGGAATGCCGTGGCTTGGCCAGATGTGCACACTCACAGCAAACAACTGAACGTTTTCACGTACCCTGACAGATTGTTTTCCCGAGGGACAAAGCTTTGCAGCTCTAAAGCAAACAGACTTAATTCAGCACATAGTTTCCCTCCAGTACTTATTTACACAGACACAAATGTGCACGTTAAAACCATAAGCAGAAGCTCTACGTGGGATAAAAATGTTTGATAATATGCAGAAAACGCATGGCCACAACAAGAGAGTCAACTTTACATAATAACCATGAAGGGCACAATAGGAAACGCCTCAACACAGGCTCTTTTGTGCCCCATAGAAAGGGAACCATCCCTGACAGAAGTAAGCAGTGTCAGAAGCACTTGATCTTTGACCTTTGCTGGGCAGATGTGCTGTTGGTGTGGGGCAGATTCCAGGACAACAGAGCAAAAATCCTTTGGTTTTATTCCCTGTACTTCACTCTGTATTGGTTTTACAACCTTGCTAATATTATCTTTACTGAGTTCCATGAGGAAAGCTGCACAGGCATTGTCTAACAGGATCTCACCACAGGGCTTATGATCATCCCTCTACATGACAAGGAACAGGTTGCATTCTCCAAAAACTCATGGATTGGCCACAATGACGTGGCGGCAGCACCCGCAGCTTCAGAGAAAATGAGCCTTAAAGGAACAATAATGGCAGAGCTTGGCCTTAAATTCATTCCTCCTTAACCTTTCTCATTTACTACTCAAAGGAGTATGTTACAGCAAAAATATTCAGAAGTGCAAAACCAATCTGAAGAACAACTGGGCATCAGGCACTCATATAAACACACACAGGACACCCACAATAGCATCTGTTAGAGTTTTACCCACACTCAGTGGGTTGCTGTGAGTCCCGGTGTCCTCCCAGCCAAGGGATGGTCACTTCTGCTCTACATTCAGAACCAAAGAAAATGATTTTATGAGATTTAATTCAAAGATGCCGTGAAATAGAAGTATATCTTTCGGTAACCGCTACATTTCCCTTTTTTTGATTCTTTGTGGCAACAAGTTTCACCAACGAATGCATGCAAATTAAAAGCACTTCTGAAAGTTCTATTTCATTATACTTAAAGAAGGGGGGAAAAGGGATTCTTCTCTGAAGTGAAATGCACTGCAGCCCTGGAACTAAGGAAGCTTTGGTAACCATAGCAACACCATAATTTTCAATAAACATTTTAATAGATAATTAATTTGTCAAATTGCAGACTGGCATTCAAACCATTTTCTTCCAGCAGACCCATGCTTTTCAATACATGAAGCTATTCACATTTACTAGCAGTGGCCTCTCAGGTGCTTCACAACATAGTTCTCTTCCAAATATAATTTTCCTATCAGCCTTGACAAAAAAAATTGCTAAGAGGTTTCTGCTCCTGCTGTCACTGTCCTTGACAGCTTCACTTTTTTAAAAACCGAGTGAAGCGTTTGCAAATGTTCATTTTTTTACAAGACAGAGCAGGCAATGTTCTGTGATGACTAACTCATAAGTTAAGAGTAGCTGAAATACTTTGTCTTCCAAATCCTGTTCAACATCCAAGTTACTTTAAAAGTATGCAGCTGTATGGGCAGAAAGTTAATGAACAAACCTGGCACTGAGCTATGGCAGAATGTTATATCAGAACGAAATCCACCTGCAAAAGGCTTTCTTAAATTCACTGCTGAAGACAAGACTGCTCAGCAAGAAAAACACGCTCTGTATTATGAGTGAATTTGATGAAGTACTTAGGTAGCAGAATAAGTTTTCAGACCTAAGAATAAACTACATTCTTCTGCTGTATACTGCAGACTGTAAAAAGCTTGAAAGCAAGCATTTCACAAATCCAGAAGTTTCTCAGGATAATTATGATAACTCTTAAACATGACAGACTCCACTGAAAACCACATCTCTGACAGATCTTAAAAACCTGCCCAGAAAACGTGAAATCAGAAGGAATCTGGGATATGTGCCATTTTCACAGTTCTGGTCTCTCAAGATGTACCAACTCTGCCAGAATTCACAGGATTTTGTCCTAGTTTTCTAGTAAGAGTATGAGTTCAGGCTACCCTGCTTTGGGAGGGACCATGGAGATGAGAGGACACATTGCCAGTAGTGCAGGTACCACATTTTGTCAGGTAACATCACTGAGAGACCTCCTGTAAAATTAGACTATTGCTATAGAATCAATTTTGTGATAGTAAACACGCAACAAAAAGGATGAGAGAAAATATGTAGAAAAAAAACTCCCAAAATAAGAATCTGTAAACAGTAGCATTAAACCACAGTTAATAGAAGTGTTAATGAAAACAGAAATTAGTCTAATTAAATCATCCCTACAGCATCTGATGGCAAAGCAGATTGGTATACTCATTATTTTACCAGAACAACAAGACAACAGTTAAAACTACTGAGCTGTTAAAAATATTAGCCCTGCCATCCTAAGTGTAACAACAGAATCCATGTAAAATGGATATTAAATCCTCGACCATGCTTATTGTTTAAAGCAGAATCTACCTAGCCAGCCACAAGTACCTATTCCTAGATTGCAGTCCCCATGAAAAGATGCAGTGAGATCCCTTGGGTGAAAATTCAGACCAGCCAAGAATAAAGAAACTTCTTTGTTATTATTAGAACATGGAGGATACTTGATAAGACATGGAGAAAACAGCTGTTGCCTACATCATTAAAATGGCATTGAACCATCAAGCAGACCCTGCATGGATTAATCATGGGAAGAAGTGCTAAAAATAAATATTCCTCTCACATCAGTGTCATGTCTAAGGTAAAACAGCAAATAAAGAAAAAACAAGGACACACAGCACTCTGAACTAGAAAGGGAAAGCTCTCAGCTCAATTAGGCGAGGCTTCAATTAAAGAGGAAGCAATCAAGTGAAACTTGACGCACACTCCCATTGTACAAATGAGCACAGTTACTGCACCCTCCGTGTTCTCCCATATTTACCTCATTTCAGCCTCTCCCACACTCGGTGCTGATACAGCCCTCGAGTTGTTACACAAGATGGACCACTGCCATAACAGAGAACACTTTATTTCCTTTACCGGGCACCACTTGCTGGGACTTAGTACTACGGGCAGAAACAAAAACTAAATATAACCCCAAGCAGAAGCAGACACTAGGTACAAAAATGGGTAAAAAAAATGAAAAGAATCCTTACAAAATGGAAAATTTAAGCAGAAAGTGAAACACAAACCACATAGATAAGCCCTGAAACCAGAGGAATCCTATTGCCAAGCCTGGAGGACTGAACTGTGGAGAAAGCTAGCATTGAAGTCTTATCAATATCCAATACCTAGGTAAGCTGAATGGGAATAACTAAGCCAAACTTGACAGGATATGTAGCAAAAGAGGTCGTTTCCCAAATACCTGGAGTCTCAATCATGGAACAGTGAAGTCCATTAGCAGGACACTGAACTTTGCCCTTCTGTTTGGAGGCAGCCAGGATCACAAAGGCTGGGTGTTACCAATTTCCCCAGCCCTCTAACACTGACCAGCCACCAGCTACAGGCTGAACAAACGTCCACGTCTGCCCCCTTGCTCGGGGCAGGGGGAGAAAAATGACATTAAAGGTAAATGACAGTTACATAACCTGTGACAAAGACATGGCTCATTTAAGAAGTTAATACATCTTTTAATCACAGTTGCGCACTGTGGAGGGATGGAAGGTGCCTTGTGGAGCCAGAGAAACCCTTCCTAAGAAACCCTTCCCCTTGCTGCAGCTATAGGTGCCAGTTTTAGGCAGTCACTCTCTGCACAACAGAAACCCCGCTGCCCTTAATGGGACAGATGATGAAACTCCCCTTTCTTTCATCTGAGAATTTACCTCTGTACGTAATTAGAAGCACAATCATTAAAGTTAGCGTTCCAAATTGCTGTCAGGAACCAGACACACAAAGTATTCCTACAGGGCTACAAGGCACTTTACAGACCACATCAGAAAGTCTGTCCTTACACCAAATCCCAGATCTGTCTCAAGAACAGTTCACCCGCTTCTCTCCAAAGGGCCAAATTAAACCTAATCCACTTACTAACACAAGTGCAGATAATAGAACTAAATGTAGTTCTTATCTAGCAGACAGGCAGTCTCAGCCTCAGAAATATTTATCTGTCTTGATATTGTCTGACCAATCCCACTAAAAGACCAGACGTCTGGCAAGCTGCAGGGTTGGAGGCCCAATCAAACAAATCAAGCGTGAATGATGCAGATAAGCTACAACTAAACAAAACAGAAGGTAAAAGGTGTTCCAGACCCGGAAAATAATGACCTGTTTGAAGAACATGGAACTGAAGGTACTGATAAAAATAACACTGAGAACAAGGGGGGTCTGGCATTCCAGGAAATCCAGTGGGGACAGCAGACAAGACAATGTTGATTGCTGAATCAGCATGTGGCTATTTGCAGACTCCACCTCGGAGCATTCATTTCAGATTACCTGTCCTGCTTCACTTTGTGATTTAAGGAGTTAACCGCAGTTGAAACAGAATTTACAAACTTCCCTTAGATGTTCTTCTCCTGTACTAAGGAGAACGCAGCAACTGGGATTCCTGTACCAAACTATTTTGGTTTGTTGCCCGTGCTTCTGGTGGAACTTTCAGTTTCTCCTCTGACCTTGCTATTCTACTTCCACCACACTACTGCCAGCAACACTGTGAAGACCTGCTCAGCTAGAAGACTTTCCTTGCTATCTGGATCTCCAATTGGATAGCAGGAGGTTGTACTGTCTGCTGTGGGGTATAGATCCTGTTTAATCTCACTGTCACACCTATTTACTTCCCCAGAAATATCTGAACGTGTAACATGGGACAGGGAGTTACACAATTCCCAACCAACTGTAGCCAGTCAGAGCTATATTACAATGTGGCATATTTACTCTGGTATCTGGATGAAGATTACAGGTGAAATTATATTACTTTATCTGAGGTTAAATAATTTTTGTATTTTCCAGAATGTGCTAAGCAACTGAAGGAACTCCTCAGTGAGAAGGGGAACGTTTTGGAGTAGTTCCTGAGGTAGTTGTAGAAATACTAAATAACTTGTTTAATGTTGGAACAGGAGTCCACAGTAGCTACGCTCATTAAAATTGCAAAGCAGCACAATGAAAACTCAGCATCCTCTGCTACCTCAGATGTCACAGAAAATGTGTTGCTCTATATAAGTTTTACTAAGGACCAATAGCTCAAAAAGGACTGAGCAGTTATTTTCTTTTGAGGGAAATAAAACAATAAATTGAGACCTCAGGCTCACAAATATATATAATTTATGTATACAACTCACTCTTAAATTCCTGCATCATACAATGAAAAGAGTTTCCAAGTCTTAAATGAAGAAGTTGCAGGCAGATCAGAGAACACCAACGTGGAAAAAACCCCACCCAATACAACCTGCTAAGAAATAAACAGACACTGAGCCACATTCACAGGTTTTGCTCTGTAAAGGTCAGTAGAGCTAAATGAAACATAAAGAAAGCCCACTATATTAAGAACAGAGCAATAATGGAACAGTGAGCATGAGCTTTCACTGAGAGAGGACACAGGCATTGCATAGGGGGACATACAGGGACAGAGGTTCTGCCTGGGTAATGAGCTGCAAGCTTGCACCAGCTGAAGATCTATCCCAAATGTTTAAGGGAAGTGGTTTCATCACTAAACCCAATTATTGTGTGCTTCGCAGCTTTTTTTAGCAGGTTCCAGTTTCTCCTGCCAAGCTAGGAAGCTATGCTATGAGCAGCTGGTACGCCAGGACTAACAACTCCACCACTAATTTATCCTCTAATACTCAAGCTTCCGATGTCTCTGTTTAAACGCAGAGCCACAGAGGGTAAAGTATCACGAGTTCCTTCCCCATGCCTACAGAGACTTACCCAGCTTCACAAAATGACCTTTGTTGCAAGGGGATTTACACTGGTGTCCTTGGAAGCAACAGATGGTCACGATGAGCTGCTGCCATCAGCATTTTCTATTAGTCTGAAATTATTCACACAGTCCCCCCAACAGTGGAGGCGTTTTCTCAGTTTAAAAGTGAAAGCAGACCAGTTAAAAGATGGGACAAAACAAGTGAAGCAGTAGTGTCTTTAAAAGACACTAAAATGGGCTGGGTTTTGTGATTATATAAAAGCAAGAAACGCTGTCTCAATCTGATGTATGAATTAAGTGCTCTACCTTATCAACAGGAAATATGAACACATTTCCTACAATTATTTCCTTTTGCAAATCATTCCCTGTAGGTCTCAAAGGAAACAACAGATGCACCCAAAACAAGTTTTCATTTCTTTGTTGGCTGTTCAAGGAAAATGCGAAACTCTGTTTTGTTTTTGTTTCTTAGCACCTCACTATTAGGACAAAATTTCTTGCTCAGCAAATCTGAAGTACTTTTCTGGCTGGTATCGTTATCTTTACCTACAAAGTGGGGTAATGAGAAGAAAAGCAAGGGCAGCTTCAAAGTTGTACCCTGTTCTCGTGAGCCACCCCACAACATAAACCCAACAAACCTATTAACCTGCAGCAGGGTCTCAGTCCTTTGAATGGTATCTTACACTGTGGGGATAGAAAGGGGGAACCTCGTTAAAGATGTATGAGCATTTAACTGCGCAATCTTGGACAATTCTGATGAGTTTTTCAACTGATGTACTGCCAATGCGTTTCTTGTGTACAGTCAAGATTTATGATCGTGGTCCTGTGACAGGCACTCTGTTCCCTCCAATAATTTGAGCAGGCTGAAGGGTTGACTTGTTGTGAACTGGTGGCTCGTGTGTTACCTTACGTTGTTTTTAATTGCAGGTATTCCTGCCTAGAATGACACACTCGTGTCAACACAAAACAGGCTTGGTGCAAGACTCACAACGGAATTTGAAACACTCCGCAGTGCAAAACATTGGAATCCGTGAGCTTGGTTTCAAATCCTTCCAGACAGATGCTTTCTGAGAAGCCTGCATCTGGTTTTCTAATCCCCCTGAAGTTTGAGAGTGTTCAGATCAAGCTTTACGTCAAGCCCCTGCCCTAACAAGCAGGGCCAAGTTGAGCAAAGCTGTGTTTGCCAACACATCCCTAGAGGGAACAGTGCACCTCTGCTGCAAAGTCCTGGTTTTCCAGAGCTGGAGGGGGTGGTGTCAGTTTTAACCTTAAATGGAAACTGAAAACAAATCTTTAAAGTTTACAGTCATTTAAAATACAAACAGCTTAGCAAGGCAGCCATTCAGTAAAATTTCTCCTCAAATAATAAGACCTTTGAGACAGACAAAACTGATTGCAATTAAAGGCACAGGGTAAAAAACTCATTGATTTATAAAGTGCATGAGAAATGGCTTGAAGATTCAGGACTGATGGAATTTTGGAACTGTACAGGAAGAAAAATCACCCTAATCGGTGTTATAAAGACTTTTTTGGTTATCGTTATAAAACAATTCTACAAAAGATGGGCTTGCTTCCACAGAATTCTATTAGTTTCATCTTTATTGAATACGGTGCGATATCTCCCACAAGCATAGTAAAAAAAAATATATTAAGCCTGAAGTCAAGAGATGTTCTTCTCTCAGCCACGGGAGAAATTTTTCAGTCCAGTATGTGTAACTTCAGAGTGAAATAAAAAAAAATGAGAAACTAATCAGGACCATGAATCAGCCTCACTGGGGAACAACAGAGCTATGCAGAACTCTAATCTAAATTGCTATCAGCGTTCGAAATCCAGCCCGGGGAGCTCACACTGCTGAGCACACGCCGAGCAGGACAGACAATTTTCTGCTGCCCTCTGCAGGGAAGCCTTGGGCCTTGTCACCCACAGCTGGGCCTGCACAGGCTAAACAGGCTCACAAAAGAACCGGCGAGTTTTCAGAGGAACTTTTAGGATTTACTGGTGTATTCTTACTTCAGTAGTAATCTGCACTCAATTTATCTTTATGAATACTGCATTTATAATTGTAAATCAACCTTTTCACTCAAGATGATGAGCCAGTTGTTGGCATAACTGAGGAGATTTTGATGGAAATATTAAACCCTTCTCTGACACGGAGAAATCTTTGTTGGGAGGCAGCCTCAAGCACCCAGTAATCCTACTGGATGGAGCAGGGCCCCCTGTATATCAACACACGTATTTGCAAAACATCTATCATGTATTTGTAATTCCTTTACGCTGAAATACATGAAAATAAACACAAAACAACTCATTCCGTACTTGCCCCAGCTGATTTTGTTAAACAGCAGTATCAGAATCACAAATGGACATTAGAACCACATGGAAATACAACAGAGAAGCTTGAAGGAGGGAGAGTTTTTAAAGCTATCCAAACCAATCTGACAGCATCAAATGAAAAGGAAAGAAAACTACAAGTTACACAGAAACACAGGGATCAGCATGTCAAAACTGACAGAAGCCTGGCAAACAAGCTGAAGTTTGGAAATTAAGTATTTCTCCTCAAGCAATTAATTAGTAACCTAGATCTAAATAACACAAACAAAACCTCCAGAAACGCACTGACTCCTTACAGCCAGCACCTGCACTCTTGTCTCCAGGGCAAGGGTGGTCAGTTTATGAACAGCTCAGAAACAGTCTAAGCAAACCTTTGGAGATGGTGTCGCATTTCTCACCTCAGGCCCAACTCTGCAAAAAGCCACGGGACTTGACACAGCTCAGTCGGTGAAGAACATAATCCAGCTCAGAAGCCAAACTTGTTTCTGACCAGGGTCAACCTCATTCATCAGCATCATCAAACTGGCCCATCTCAACTGTTCTAACGCGTGGTGGAAAAGCAAAGCAAGGTGTGTGATGACAGCCTGGGTTGTAAAACCAATCCTCTTCCCATACATATGAGCCCAAAAGATTATTTTCCTCAAAGCTTCCACAGTAGAAATCGTCAGCATCTAAAGAAAATAAAATAAAAGGTTTAAACCATGGGAGATACTCAGGGAAGTACTGGTGTAGTGTAGCAGGTTACTATAGAGGTCTATGGCATCTTCCAGTTCACTGTTTCCATTTGATCTGCCAGCACTGATGAATTAGACCTAAGAACAGGCAAACAGAAAACTGAATTTGGCAACGTCTTTATTTTAAGGAAGGTTCATGCCACACAGACAAAACAGCTTTCCAGAAAGCTCAGTGATACACCTGGGACTCAGAACATCCGGCACCAGCTCTTACAAGGCACGCAGTTTTTTCACATTTTCCCTGGGAATAAAAGGCTCATGAAACTATTATTTTTACTTGCCCTCCCCCTTCCTGCTGTTTTCATAACGCCATGCCAATGAGGAGTCCTCCAAACCTTTAAGAACTGGGTCACTGGACAGAACGGGAGGGTGGGGTCCTGTAAAAGCTCGCTCTGAACATTTCCACTAGGCTAGAATTAAGCCTAATGGGCCTGTATTTAACCAACCTAGCACAAAAATAGGGCAAAGTGCTTCAACAGAAGCATAAAGATTTCTAGCCAGCAGACACTGAGCAAAGAAAAAGCCCAGAGCACGAGGAGTAGGGGACCCAACACAATATCCCACGTGTCAGCCTTCCAGCGGCACTGCCAAACACGCCATCACAGCAAGAGCTTCAGACACTTTGAAAAGCCATAAAATGACCAATCAAGCACATTTTTGTATTTGTAGCAGTTAACAACTCAGACACTTGTACTCGGTATCCTCCAGAGGCACCTGAATCCAATAATCACAGCTGCCTTAGTTTGTGAGGATTTAAAGACCTACAGGTGGGATGAGCAAGTTAAATAAAGGGGAAAAAAAAGAACTTGTGACGGTTCCAGTGCAAAATTCAAAACCTTCCATAAATGTCAGCATATAAGAGATTAAAATGAAAGCTCAGAACGGAAAAGAGGGAAAACCTCCAAAAATTGAAGTCTTCTTCTCGGATTACCCAGTGTGAAAAACCAATACTGTATTTCCATTTTAAAAACAGAATGGTTTTAGAGAAAGGCTGCAAAAACATTTCCACTTTCTTCCATTATCAAACAATGTAATTTAAATACAAAAGTTTATTTTAATTACGGGATTAAAATAAATAAAATTCCTATTAACTTTCCTACGCAAAGAAAATTGTATTACATTACACACACATTAATACAGAGATACATATTAATGAGAAGAAAATGGAAATGGTACTATTGTGCATCGACAAAGACGCAGCAGGTTGTCAGTCACTGCTGGCTAAACGCCATCCACCCGTTCTGTGCTAACAACCAGCCTGGCCAATGGAAGGTTGAGACTCTTTAACGTGACAGTCACCACAAAAACAAGTTACAAACCGGAGGAATAATTCAACTCTGAAGGTGTGACTGAAACTCCTTCTATTCATTGCCACTTCTGTCCAATTTTTGGAACTGATCGCGTGCACAACCACTTATGAGGATCAAGCTTCAAAAAAACCCCAAAGTCAAACAAACAAACAAACACTCGAAAAAACCACAGTAAAAGCAACAAACCATACTCGGATACTCAGCACTTGTAATGCTCTGTTCCAAAGAACTCCATGCTCTAGGGAGACATTACAATGAACAGTCTTGAATTTTCTTGAAGAATTTTTACACAAAAAAAGCTACATTCCTCCACACCATGTACCTTACTCTTCTGCTTCAGAATAACAGATACACCACTGAGAACTTGCTTCACCAGAGAAACACAACACAAACAAGGAATTCTCCTCCTTACCATGCCACTCCCTAAGAATTCAATCGCTCAAGCAAGAATTTCATGTGAACTCCACAACACCACCTTTAACTCCTGTATTTGATAACAAAATTGTGCATTACATATCTGTGAGGTCAACACAACAAGAAATCGCTTCCCAAAATAGAACACAGAGTTACTTAAACACATTCTCCTGCAAAGCACCTCCAACCACCTGCTATCCGAAATGCTAATGAAGCACAAATAAATGTGTACTCACCATAAGGACCGCACAGAGACTCCTCCAATTCTTTATCCCAGTCCTCCACCTCGTACTCAGATGCATCTTGCTGCCCTGGAGACTCAGGTGTAGTGGAAACTTCACCATCCCACACATCCAGGTCAGCATAAATATTGCACCAACCGTTATCAGTAGAGCCACTGACATCCCCTTCTTTGGGAGAGGCAGAAGCAGATTCACTTTCTTCCGACTTGCCCTCAGGAACATTTGGAATATTCTTCAGGAAGCATTCTAAAACCAATTGAAAGCGCCAGCAGATACACTCAGAAATTAAACAAGAACAGTTAAGTGCTCAGCACACAATAATTCAGAGAGGGACACTCTGTGAGATGTGAAAGTGAAAATGGACTTTGTGCCTACTAATCTTATTGTAATACACGCAGTTTCCTATACATGTAATATTACTACAGAGCTGCTTCGCATTTGAGATGCTTGGGAAGAGGGAACATAGCCTTGCACCACACCACCAGCCCAAATCAGAATTTTCTACAGACTCTTATTGGAAAATTACTCTTTAAACTAGGGCAAAGGACCCAGCAGTCTTGTTTCACTACATTCACCTACAGGTATTTAAAGAAAAAAAAAAAGTAATGTTGAAAAACCATGGTGCTGGTTTAAAAAAAGTCATATTGATTAATTACTCATGCACCTAGGCATACACAATGGAAATACATGGAAATAATTTAGGGCAGTAAGTAAAGAGGCATGTCCCATGCATCACCGAAAGATTTTAAGTATATTTCTCAAGTAGTACACAAGTTTCGATATTCACCATATGCTTTGTTTTGTCCTACCTTTTCTAGGCTTCCAGATTGTGGTTTCTCTCGTATTAGGAAGCTGTTTTCCCTCAGAGTTTGCAGCCTCCGTGGCAGCAGCCATCACCTAGAGAGTTTTAAAGATCGTAGTAGCACCTTTCATTGATTGCTCACGAAACTGCTACCACATGTGAGCGTCCCCGAGCGCCTCCATTTGTTCCCTTGATTAATCACACGTTGAAAAACAAACAAGCTTTCACTTCAGAAAGCAAATCTGCAGAGGTATGGCTAATTCTGCTGCTGCCATGGGTGACCCCCAGCATCAGCCGACACAGAGCAGCCCATCTCTTCACTCGCCCTCACAACGCCGACCCAAAATGTGCCCCTTTGGGAACGGCGGCACGCCGTGAAAAAAGCAGGTAATGAAGACACAAGGAGTGGAAAAAGTACTAACACCGAATCAGCCACTCTGTGGGAGCCCACACGCCGAGGGGAAGGGAGCGAGCCGGCCCTTCCAACAGCCCTGAGGGGCTGGGCCAAAACGGATGGAGAGCAGAAGGAAACCCTCAAGTGCTCTGAGGGGCGCACAGGGCACGGCGAGTTCTCCTCACGCTTCCACTGGAACAAGGAGAAACCGGCGGTGGGTGCGGGAAGCCGGATCCCGCAGGTGCCGCGGCCGGTGACCAAGGGCAGGGCGCGGACTCCGGGCGAGCCCTCACGGCGGCCCCGCTGCCTCCGCTGCCCGCCCCGGGACCCCGGACCCCTCGGAGCCGAGCCCGCAGCCCGGCCTGAGGGCACCATCAGCCGCCCGGCCCCACCCGGCCAGAGGACACCATGGCCCGCCCGCTCTGCGCTCCCCGGGACTCCGACCCTTCGGAGCCCAGCCCGCGGCCCAGCGTGAGGGCACCATGAGCCGCCCGGCCCCACCCGGCCAGAGGACACCATGGCCCGCCCGCTCTGCGCTCCCCGGGACTCCGACCCTTCGGAGCCCAGCCCGCGGCCCAGCGTGAGGGCACCATG